>JAJMLL010000036.1:0-51389 GCA_030569655.1 Yamadazyma tallmaniae
ACGGGAACTGTCACTAAAATTACGGGAATTGTCACTAAATTACGGCATTTCTCACAAACTTACGCTAAGCTCTCACAAACTTACGCTAAGCTCTCACTAAATTACCTTAAACTCTCACTAAATTACGGAAACTGTCACTAAATTACGGGAACTCTCACCAACTTACGCTAAGCTCTCACTAATTACACTCTCACTAATTTAAATTACTCTACTTAACTAATTTAATCACTCTTACTCGTCTTCTGTCTCTTCTTAGAAGCCTCTGCAACCAATTCCTCAAACACTCTAGCTTCTTCAGCCTCATCCTCGGTACGAGAGGTAGAAATAAATACTTCTCCAATCAACTTTAATCCATTTGCTCTGGCTACTCTCTTCTCCAAACTAACTTCCTTGTCATATAATAAGTTATCACACACAGAACGAATGGTAGATTGAATTTCAAACTTGGATCCTGACCAAGCTGCTGCAAGTACTTTACCCATCAAGTACTTTTCCATGTCTGCAATTTCTTCTGGGGTATGTTTATCAGGAACCTTTTCTTCTTTTTGTTTACCTTCAGCGTCCTTACCTTCAGCGTCCGTACCTTCAGCGTCCGTACCTTCAGGGTCTTTGTTTTCTGTTTGCGGTGCTTCATCTTCTTGTTGTTTGCTAATTTGTTCTGTGGTTTTCAATTCTTGAAGCTTTTGCTCCAAAATGGACACTTCTTCCTCTTGAAGCTTAGCTTCTTCTTTAGCCTTTGCCTCTTCTTCTGCTTCCTTCTTCGCATGATACTCGTTATCTTCTTGCATCTTGGTGTACTCTTGCATGGTCAGCTGCGCATCCAAAGCACTGGTTATAGTTCTGAAAGTATCTCTCACAACACCTCCCTTTTCCTTAACAGACCACCACAAGCCTCCAAATCCTAAAAATGTCTGGTTCTTGAGAAATATCTTCAGCTTCAACTTATAAATCGAGCCAATCGTGTGCAAGATTTCCAATCCGAAACTCTCCATTTTCAAAGATTCTGCCTCGTATTTGAGCTTTGTCTTGAATGACTCTGCAATATCCGCTTTCATGTCGGTTTCTGTGAATAAAGACAACTTCTCCACCAACTTCTTCGTTAATTCATTCCTCATTTCGATCTTCTTGACTCTGCATTCTTCTTCAAACTTCTCCAACTCCTGTTTACGCTTTTCGGCTTCTATTTCCTCTTTGGTTTTACTAACGTCTGTGGTTGCTGTGGTTTCTCCGTTCTCCAAGAACAATCCCTTACAAGGTACTTCATCTTTAGCATTATCTGTTTTAATATCGGTATTATCAGCAAATTTAGTACCTTCCTTGTTCTCTTGGGCATTTGTAGCTTCGGCTTTACCAGCCTGTGCTTCATCGCCATATCCTGATAACTCGGCAGATTTGGATAACTCCTGAATCAAACTCAATTCCCCAATCCAATCTTTGAAAGCTTCACCTCCAAATATCATGGAGAAAAACTCACTGGGATCCTCGAATCCTTCACTTGGAATCGACTCTTGCTTTCCGTACTTATCATATTTTGCCCTCAATGACTCCTCGGATAAAACCTGATACGCTTCACCGACTTCCTGGAATTTTGCAGCGGCTTCGGGGTCATTAGGATTTTTATCAGGATGTAATCTTATGGCGGCCTTTCTATAAGCTCTCTTGATCTCTAGAGACGTTGCCTCTGGCTCTAGCCCTAAAAGATCGTAGTAAGTTGTATCTACCACCATTAGGTCACTAATGATTTTCGCGATGGTGAGATGGCTTGTAAGGATACTTGCGCCATGTTTTACAATTCTTGGGTGTGTGTGGATGTAAGTGGATGCGAGGGTAGGGAGTAGTGGTATGCAGTTTGTGTGGAAATTTCAGAAGATTTGGGCCTTTTTTTCGGGAGTTGTTTGACATTTCTTGTTACAAGCATAACATTACATAAGATGTTATATAATCCAATTACATAAGATGTTATATAATCCAATTACCTAAGCTATTATGTAATAATAACAAATTACATAAGATATTATATAACACAATTATATAAGCTATTATGTAATAATAACAAATTACATAAGATATTATAGCCAAACGTCTTACCTAAGCTATTACGTAATGTGTAATATACCACAAAATATTCTATATACAATCAGGCTGAATAATAAACCTTTCTCAAGTCAACCAACTTCTTACCTCTACCACTGGCCAAGTCCTCCAACGATCTTTGGTTGGTGATGGCATGGAAAAATGCTTTCACCACATTCATTGGGTTTCTGGACTTGTACACCTTTCCTCTCAAATCTTCAATCCCTGCAACCTGACAGATTTCAAAGATGTTGGAGTTGACCCTCAAGCCGAAACCAGAAGGTGCGGACTTCACAAACAACTTTACTGCGTGATATTTCAAGGAAATGTCTCCGATGATGGTTCTGTTTTCGTATCTCTTGACTGGCTTCAAGTTCTTCACAGCGTTCCAGTGAGCCTTGATCAAGGCTGTTCTCATACCGTCTCTTGACTTTCCTTCACCCAAACCAACCATTCCGTTTCTGTCTCCAACCACGGTCAAGGCATAGAAGTTAGGAATCTTACCTTTGGATGTTTGACAACTGACTCTCTTCATGACAATTGGTCTGATGGTCAATTTCTTGATGTAGGTTTCACTTAATCCGGTTAGCTCGGCCAATCCAGAAGCAATTTCGCCGTGGGTTTTCAATGGGTTGATTCTTTTTTCTTCGGTGGGCTGGAATCTTAACTTCAAATCGGTTCTATCTGCGGCTTGGATCTGTGGTATAGGTGGATATGGGGCTTTATTGTGGGGTTGGTTAGGATACAAAACTGGCTCGTCCCATTTAGGATCCGACTTGGTCATGTTTAGCTTGTCACCTTGAGGAGCATGCACTGCTCTGGCGTTGGGTCCCTGTTTGTTCAACTTCAACAACACATCTGGTTCCACAATCGATTCTGTAATCTTGATACTTTGTAACAACTCTGGAGAGTAGAACTTCGACAAGTATTCCAAGTGTTGGTTGGTTTTTGCACTTGCCTTGCTATATCTAGCAACAGAAGTGCTGAAACTTCTGGCTATTCTTGTACTGAACATGTCTTGAGTGAAAATTTTGATGTGCCAAATTTTTGTGTGCGAAAATTTTCAGGTCGTGCGATTTTTGGGTTTTATGTGGGAGTTGTTTAGAATGGTTTTTTGGAGAACGGGTTGGTTCTAGTAGAATGTGTGTAAATAGGGTGGTTTGGCGGCTTGGAAAGAGTGAGAGGGTTTCAAAATCGATTTTTGGTGAATTTTATGATTGCAAGTGTAGTTTTACGAGATTATAGTTTTCTGAGATTTTGTATGAGACTTCAAGTAGTTTTATGAAGGTGATATGAAGTTTTTATGTAATTTGTATTAGTTTTTGCTTACATTGTATTGGTTTTAAGAGGATGTAAGAAGTTGCAATGACGGGTTATGAAATTTGAATGAAGTTTAATGAGAATTTTAATATCAACTATGAACTTGGATGAGTTTTTGAGCGAAGGGAATTTTGCACCAGATTTTAAAGATTTCAAGATTTCAAGATTTTATAGATTTCAAGATTTCAAGATTTCAAGATTTCAAGATTTCAAGATTTCAAGATTTCAAGATTTCAAGATTTTAAAGATTTCATGAAGATTCTAGAAGCTTTAAAGATTTTAAAGATTTTATGAAGTTATGAAGATTATAGAAGTTTTAACAAAGACTTGTATGAATTTTGATGAATTTTGATCACTTGATATCATCAATGAAGGATTCTAAGAGAATTTGTATTATGAATTTTGGATGAGATTTTGGTGTTTGTCAACAATTTTGTATGAACTTTGTATGAACTTTGTACCACTTTTGTACCACTTTTGTACCACTTTTGTATCAACTTCTGTGTAATCTGTACAAACCTCCATAAACTCTATGAAAATTCAAGCAGATAAAACCCTCTTCATCAAATTTGTCACCCCAACAACTTGCAAGTTTGGTAGAGTTGCCAATTTTAAACACCTTACTTCTATCAGGTTCCCAAAAAGCCTTCTCATCCCTACTGACAGCATGCCGTGCTGCCAGCATGAAGCGACCCAGCTTCCAACAACTCATCTAACATATCTGCCTTCTCCAATCTAATCACCTTATCAGGATTCAAAATACCTCTGGGATCCAACAGAAACTTGATTTTTCTCATCAAGTCAACAGAAGTAACACCCAATTCCTTCTCCAAGTACTTTCTCTTTCCAATTCCTACTCCATGTTCACCTGTGCATGTTCCCTCGAATTTTAATGCCCTATGAACCATTCTATCAACAAGAACTTTAGCTTTTCCATAATCCTTGGTGTTGTAGAGCAAAAGAAAGTGGCAGTTTCCATCACCAATGTGCCCCATAACCGCAAAGCGGTCTCTGAATCCATTGTTGTTCAAGTCATCGTTCGTTTCAGAAATGATATTTGGCAACTGTGACAACGGAACAGCAATATCTGTGGTCCATATTTGTACATCGTTAGGGTCATCTAGAACCTTTGTGCCGTGTTCAATAGTCGACCAAAGACCGTGCCGTCTTGCACTCCAGAGCAAGGCATTTTCTTCCTCGCTTTTACTGGTTTCATATTTGATGATGTTGTTAGCATTAGATATATTCTCTACAATCTTGGTTTGTTCCCGGATAGATTCTTGGGTAGCACCACCGATTTTAAGAAGCAACGTAGGGTTTTCCAAAAACTTTTTCACGTTTCCTTTGGAATCTCTTATGTTCAGGTGATTCACAAACCCTACGGTTGTTCTATCCAAGATTTCAAGGGCATTTAAATGTAAGCCAGATTTGGCTACCAAGGTAGAAGCGGTTTGTGTGGCGTCTTTTATGGAAGGAAACGTCAAAATACTAACATATTCGTAGATTGGCCTGACATTGAGCTTCACAGTCACTTCTGTGATTAGTCCTAGGGTTCCTTCTTGTCCTATGAAAAGTCTGGTGAGGTCGTATCCTGCACTGCTCTTTCTTGGCCTCTGTTTGGTCTTCAATATCGTCCCATCTGCAAGAACAACCGTCATATTGACCACATTCTCCTTCATAGTTCCATACTTGTAGGCATTGGTTCCACTTGCACTAGTACTAGTCATACCACCAATAGTGGCCCCCATTCCGGGATCTGGCCCAAAGGTTAAGTGCTTGCCATCTTCCCTTCCAAGCAAGTATTCGTCCAACTCCTGCCACCCTACGCCAGCTTCTACCACCACGTCCAAGTCATCGGGATGGAAGTGCAAAATTTTGTTCATCCTGACAAACGAAAGCGAAATGGAATTGGGGCCTCTGGAATGAATGGTTTGGCCTTCCAAAGATGTCATTCCTGAGTTAGCTACCACCGGAACCCGGTACTTATGGGCTATTTGCAAGATTTCCGAGACTTCTTTTGTATCTTTAGGGCTGATAATGATTCTTGGCTTGTTCGATGCCGGGTTTGGTGGACGGTGGGTAGCAAAGAAGATATCCGAGACGTTTTTAATCTCTTCTTCGTCGACTGAGAAGTTTTCACCCACTATCTTCTTGATTTCTGCCACTGCTGTTTCAAAATCACCGTCATTGGCATACCTCAACGGTTTTATGTCATCCAAAGGTGCAGTTGATTTTTCCGAAGGGAATTCTGAAAAGTAGTATTTTCCAATGACTACACCTGTTATAAATAGTCCCCCAGCAGTAAGTGTAGTGTATGATCTGGGAACATTGGAACTAAAGTGTCTTCTTGAAATTCTAGAAACTGGTATTCTGAACCCACGAAGTCTGAACATCTTGGGGCTGGCAAAAGAAGTAGACTAACTCGACTCAATAACTCGACTGAATAACTCGAATCACTGACTCAATCTGTTTGCTCAATAGTCGTCCAGACTTTATACTATGGCTCACTATGGCTTATCGGAAAAACCACCACATCGGGAAGAGGGACCGCCGTGTCGCGCATAATGTCGCGCTAATACTGATAACATATCACGTGGTAATGATGAATTTGCATCTCTAGAATTATTTTAAACACTTCACAAAGCTACAAAACATCCAAACAAACGATGTCTCCACACGCTTTAGAATCAGCTGCTAAACATAGAGCAGGGCCTTTTGAGGCTCTTTTGGACCCGTATTTGCTCAGCAACGGTAACTATACCTCACCTATTACCATCATCAACCAGGCGGTGTTCAGTGTTCTGAACAAGGTTTTCAGCTACGAGAGTTTGGCTGCCGAAGACTTGTTGGACAAGCACTTGAGAACCTGGCAGAACTACAACAAGCCAAATGGTTTTGGCAACCAGGTTGAATACCACAAGTTCCAGGTCAGAGCTGGTGCTGCTAATGCTATTGCTGGATACTTGGAAGCGGCTAAAAACGACGTCGCAGAAACCCTCACCAAAAACGGAGTGGCAAAAAACGAAGTGGCAAAAAACGAAGTGGCAAAAAACGTCACAAAAAACGTCAGCGTCTTCGGAGACTCCAATGCCTTGAACTACATGTACCCAGTGTTGTCCCAGAACAGCCTTCCGCTTTCCCTCAACTTGTCTTCGGTTGACTACAACGGAGGCTTGGTTTCCAACAAGGAAAAGGTGTTGAGTCTTGCTAGAAAGTTGGGCTATCCTGTGATGAGTGCTGTGGACAACTATAATGGTAGAGAATTGCAGCTTTTGACTGTTTTGAACCAGTTTATCACCACTGCTACCCAAAAACCAAGCATCAACTTGTTTGAGGGCTTGGAGGCCACCAACACTTTCACCAAGTACGACAACGTTCTTTCTGTTGGCGAATTGACTGGCATCTACGAAACTTTGGTTAAGGAAGTGCCATTTTCTGCCTCCAGCGACGTCAGCGACTTGATCACTGCTGCTTTGCAGAAAGTGTCTGAAATTTCCGGGGTTCTGTTGGCTGGTTTTGACTATATTGGTAACCCAAGACCTACCACTGTGTTTGTTGTCTACGGTACCAACGAGTCCACCAAATTGGGGGCTGTTTTTTCCAAGATTGCTGATTATGCTAAGGTTGGTTTGGTTCAGATTCGTGTTGCTTTGCCTTTCAACTTTAACGAGTTCATCAGCTTGTTGCCTAAAACCACCGAATCCTTGGTTGTTTTGACTCCAAACAGCGGCACCAACACTTCTTTGAAATCGGATATTTCCAGTGCCTTGTTTTTGAATGGCGTCTACAACCGCTACAACATCGACGAATATGTGTACAACTTGGACTTTAGCTTCACTCCAATCACCATTGGCAAATTGCTCAACAACTTCGTTGAGGTCGACGAGTTGCTTATTTCCAACGAAATAGAGTCTCCTCCTTACGCTATCAACACCAACTCTTCTCCAGTTGGTAAGTATGTTATTTGGGGTAAAGATTCGGGTGAGTTCTACGACACTGCTAACAAGTTGGCGTTTACGTTGTCTTTGGATGACTCCAAGAGAGTTCTGATCCGGAACAAGTTTGATAACCAAACCAGAGGAGGTATTTTCCAAAGCCAGATTGTTTGTGGTTTCAATAACTCGGAGGTGTGTGAAGTAGACAGTTCTGATTTGACTATTGTTGAAGATATCAGCTACTTTGATGAGTACGATATCGTTGCTACCACCAAGCCTGGCTCGGCCATTTTAATTGGAAACTACCAGGCTTTTGATGAAGTAAAGTTCTTGTCAAAGTTGTCGGCTTCTACTAAGGAAAGCATCGTCAACAACGGTAACAAGGTTATCATTGTAGACTTTTCAGTATTGGAAACCTTGGAGGAATTGAAGGACTCTACCAAGGGATTCTCCAACGAGTTCTTGATTCAATTAGGGTTCTGGCAAGCCACGTTCCCAGAATTAGACAGCTTGATCATGAACAAATTGTTGCAAGGTGGAGGAAGTGGTTTTGAGTTGTTGGCTGTTGTTGTCGATAAGTTCGTTGCTGAGGCCAACAAGAACCACGGATTGAAACCGGTTGAAATCAAGTTGGACCAGGTGGAGGAAAAGTCCGATAAAGAACAAAACGAAGATAAAGAACAAAACGAAGATAAAGAACAAAACGAAGAACAAAAGCCTTTCTTCATCCACGAAAACTCCTACTATCCAAACCCACGTAACAGTGGTGAACATGACTTGGAAGAAACCAAGGTCTCTGGTTACTTGGAGTTGGCTAAAAGATTGACTTTCAATGAAGCCTACAACACGGTTGAGGAATTGAGACCAGACCTTCCAGTACAAAACTTTGTGGTTAAAGTTCAAAAGAACATCAGATTGACTCCAGATGAATATTCCAGAAACATCTTCCA
The DNA here is from genome assembly GCA_030569655.1 of Yamadazyma tallmaniae. Lineage (NCBI taxonomy): Eukaryota > Fungi > Ascomycota > Pichiomycetes > Serinales > Debaryomycetaceae > Yamadazyma > Yamadazyma tallmaniae. The sequence goes on from JAJMLL010000036.1 coordinate 8,279, forward strand.
CATTGAATTCGACGTTTCTGGTACTGGTATGACCTATGAAATTGGTGAAGCCTTGGGTATCCACGGTCGGAACCATCCTGAGGACGTTGAAGAGTTTTTGCAGTTCTATGGTGTCGACGGTGATGCTTTGGTTGAAGTGGTCAACAAGGAGAACCCAAGCTTGTTAGAAATTAAGTCTGCCAGACATTCTTTGACTGATACTTTAGACTTCTTAGGTAAGCCCCCAAAGAGATTCTACGAGTGTTTGGCAGAATACGCCACTGACGCAAAGGAAAAGGCTAGTCTTGAAAGATTGGCTGGAACCGAAGGTGCTGAAGACTTGAAGAAACGTCAAGAAGTTGATTTTGTCACCTACTTCGATCTTTTGGAAGAATTCAAGTCTGCTAGACCATGTTTTGCAGACTTGGTCAAGTTGATCCAACCTTTGAAGAGAAGAGAATACTCTATTGCCTCTTCCCAGAAGATGCATACAAACGCCCTTCACTTGCTTATTGTTGTTGTTGACTGGACCGATTCCAAGGGTAGAAAGAGATGGGGACATTGTTCCAAGTACTTGAGTGACTTGGGACTTGGAGACGAATTGGTTGTGAGTGTTAAGAAGTCTGTGATGAAATTACCACCGTTGACCACCCAGCCTATTGTTATGTCTGGTTTGGGTACTGGATTGGCTCCGTTCAAGGCCTTTATTGAGGAAAGAATCTGGCAGCAACAACAAGGGATGGAAATCGGCGAAATTTACTTGTACATGGGTTCCAGACACAAAAAGGAGGAATACTTGTACGGAGAGTTGTGGGAAGCCTACAAGAAGGCCGGGATTTTGACTCACATTGGGGCAGCATTCTCTAGAGACCAGCCTGAGAAGATTTATATTCAAGATAAGATCAGAGATAGCTTGGAAGACTTGACTGATGCTATTGTTACCAAGAATGGTTCGTTCTACTTATGTGGACCAACCTGGCCAGTTCCAGATATCACTGCTTGTCTTGGTGATATCATTGTCAATGCTGCTGCTAAGAAGGGAGAAACCGTGAAAGATGTTACTAAGGAAATTGAAGACATGAAGGAAGATGGTAGATACATCTTAGAAGTTTATTAGAGATGGAATAGATTTATACATCAACATAGTATACACGATATGGATTCTGTGAAGGATCCTTCAAATGCAAAACGATAAAAAGCCTTTTTTAGCTTTGTGTGGTGTTCTCTGGTGTTCTCTGGTTAGCTTTGTCTGGTGTTGTCTGGTGTTCTCTGGCGTGGCTTCTCTGAGTCTTCTCTACTTTCCTGTCAAATTCTTCTCCTCAAGAACGGCAGTATTCTTCTCCTCAAGAATGGCAGTATTCTTCTCCTCAAGAATGGCAGTATCATTCTTCTCAAGTTGAATAGTAGAATCGTTCGGCTTAAGAACTGGGGAACTTGTTTGAGAATTACACTGGCTCTCAAATTTAGCCTGCAAGTCATCCAATTCAGACCTCAACTTGTTCACTTCCTTTTCAAACCTCTTTCCAAACACATCAATATAGTAGGTGGCACCGTTGTAACTGGCCCAGATAAACACAAACGTCACAAACGCTCCGCATAAGTGCTTGTATTTGAACCAGATAGGACAGAACGTCATAGTCAAGATCTGATAAAAGAACTGGATCAAGGTAAATGCAGCAATCTGCATCCAGTTATAAGGCAAGGAGTTGACAAACTTGCCCAAGACATTACCACTGTTTTTCTTTCTCAAGTAAGTAAACGAAGTAACTCTCCCGTTTTCGATTTGCTTCTTTTTTCTGATAGTAATGAAATAGTGGTAGCTGACCTGCCAGATGGTGTAGTAGATGGAAGTGATGACGATTCCATTGATGAAGTTCCAATGAGTGACCTTTTCAATGGCTGGAAACCGAGTATGGATGAATTCGGGGGGTAATTCATGCACCAAAACAAACATCGTAATGGGAGGCATAACATGGATAAACGAGGAGGTTGTTTTTTCAATAGAATGTAACACCAACGAGTTTCTCCACGTAATCACAGCAAATGACAAGGTTCCCAAAGTCAATGAGAAAACAGACACAAACAAAGACTTTGAATTCGGAGCCCACCAGATGAAAATCATCAAGAGCAAGTTCACGTAGTAGCACAAGTCAGCCAAGTAGTACTGAAACGACTGCTTGAAATAAGTGTAAAAACGAATTGGCATCAACAACGCAAACAAAAAAGTATAGTACACATGGAAATAGGTAGGGTATTTTCCAATAATAAAGCCACCAGTAGCAATGGCAAACACAGCCAAGGCATAGAAAAGCTTCTCTGTGTTGGAACTCTGCAAGTTTTTGTGGATTCGCTTGTCAAACTTGCTTAGTCTCTGGTTCAAAAGCTCTTGGAGCCGGGGCAAATCGGTCTTGGAGGTGGAGTACCTGTTCAACTTCCTCTTGGTCTTGTCTTTCATCTGATTGAACTTCTTTTTTGTGGAATCCATCGTGTCCAAGCCGATTCCGAAGTCGAAATCCGGGATCTGGATGAGCCTGTTGAGATCAATAAACGACACCAGCCCAGACGAGTCGCTTCGTTTCAAGTCGGGAGCGGTTTCAAAGCCATTGGCCACCGTGTTTTCGATGGAATCATCCAGGTCTATGGCCTCTTTTTCTGTGGAAAACGCATTTAGTGTTTGTTTCAATTCATTCAATGAGGAGTCTGTCATTGTGGATGACGAAGAAGATACTTTTCGCATTCTCCACTTTTGGTGATGAGTTGATACGAGTTGGTACGAGTTGGTACGAGTTGGTACGAGTTGGTACGAGTTGGTACGAGTTGGTACGAGTTGGTACGAGTTGGTACGAGTTGGTACGAGTTGGAATAGACTTGGTGGAGTTGAGTAGATTGAGGATAGAATGTATTAGATAGTGACCTAATCACTACACGTGGTTACAGTGCGACCTATTGTTCGCGATTGTGATTGTGGAGGTTGTTGTTGTAGATGTGGTTGTGGTTGTAGATGTGGTTGTGGTTGTGGTTGTGTTTAAACAGTTGAAGAGATCTTTAACATGCTTGTAAGTTTTTTGACTGAGAAATTCAGTAATAGTAGTTGGAATAACTTAAATACTAATAAGTTGACTATTGGAAGTATTAGGATGAATCTTATCTTTAGAATTATTCTTAGAGTGATTGTTATCTATTAGAATTATAACTTAGGATGAATCTTATCTTTAGAATTATAACTTAGAGTGATTGTTATCTATTAGAATTATACTTGGAATGATTATTATCTATTAGGATGAATGTTATCTATTAGAATGGTTATTACAATAACTATTAGAATGAACTAAAGTTAAATATTGGAAAGACTATTAACGACTAGAATTATAACTTAGAATGGCTATTAGGATGACAATTACAATTAACTATTACAATTAACTATTACAATTAACTATTACAATTAACTGTTGCAATTAACTACGAAAATTACCACGAACCTACCACGACCTTACTGAGAACCTACGACAAACCTACCGCGAACCTACCGCGAACTTACTACCAACCTACCGCGAACTTACTACGAACCTACCACGAGCTTACTACGAACCTACCACGAGCTTACCGCGAACCTACCGCGAACTTACTACCAACCTACCACGAGCTTACCAGAAATTTCACAAAATTTCCACCACCAGTAGTGAAGGAGTATGAGAACAACTCAAAAACACTCTATAATACCCCTTGGAATCCCTCAAAGCTCATATCAGCTACCATTTTACCTCTCAGCACAATTTGCCCACCCAACACTAAATTCATGTTACTAAAACAAACATTGCTAAAAACAATCACAACCCCGACATTCGAAAATTGGATGCGAATTACTTCCAAATGACTGAAGACGATTCCTTGTTAGACGAATTGCACAATGACCAACCAGTTGTTACCTACAGAAACTATAAGTTCAGAAATTTGCTTGCCTTTAACTTGTCGGGGTTTTTTTGTATCTGCTTTGTAGTCTTTTTGACATCATCCCAGCCATTTTTCCTTCAGCAGATACTAGAGTCGAATCACAGTAATCAAATAGGAGCCATAATAGGAACCCTAGGAACTATTGATGAGTTCACTAGTATCATTACCAGTCCTTTGATTGGTTCCCTCAATGATAAAATCAACCACTCCAATTTCATCTTGAATGGATCCAAGCTCATAGTCTCTTGCAGCTACTTGGTGATTTTCGTTTCGTTCATGTGCTACGGTCTTACAGACATTCACAAGTGGCACCAGCTAATATTTCCACGTATTCTCTTTTCCATTGGTGTCACCAGTTGTATGAGCATGATTCCAGTGTTGCTCAACCAGTTGATATACTCGGACTTCAAGTTTTCTAAAATCTTCTACTGGAAGAGAAACACTCTGAGTATCAACTCGAACGTGGATAAAAATGGGAAATATTCCGCTATGATAGGCATTTCCACTGGTTTGGGTGCTATTTTCTCAGTGTCGTTCTTGTTGACATTGCCTGTGAGACTAGCAGTAGAGTATGACTTGAGTGCTAAAGACGGTTTGAAGTTATCGTTTGTGATTATTGGCTGCATTTCGATATTTGAAGGGTTGCTTTTGTTGGCCTTCCTTTACAATTCTCCTACTAACAACCCACACCAACCCTACTTCACTTTGCTTGGAGTGGGCTGGGCCAAGTTTAGAGAAAACCACTCGGTTCAGTTGGCTTGTTTTGGAGGATTTTTGGCCAGGTCCACGTCGGTGTTGATTGCTGTGTTTATTCCGTTGTTTGTGTTTCATTTCTACTACGACTCCGGACTTTGTGATGCTGACGGGTTACCTTCCAAAACTAACTGCTATGATGGCTATATTTTTGCAGCCATTCTAACTGGTGTGTGCCAAACTATTGGGCTATTGTCTTCGCCTGTCTGGGGTTACGCTATTGATAAGTATGGGAAAGTTCAGTGTCTTTTGTGTAGTGCAGCCTTTGGTTTCGTAGGAAACTGGTTAATGGTGGTATCGAGTGTGTATGATCCAAGAAATGCCTGGACGTTTTTATTAGTGGGATGCATGGGTGTGTCTCAAATAGGAACTGTCATTAGCAGTATGAGCATGATTTCGGTGGAAAATGATGCCATTGGGTCTGTTTCTGGTATTTACAACTTGTTTGGTGGTTTGGGAATATTGTTGTTGAATCAATTTGGAGGTCTTTCCAGTGACTACTGGGCGTTGTCGCCCTTTTTTATAATGGGTTTGTTCAATGGTATCATGGTTGTTGGAGCTTTCATGAACCGTCTGGTTTGAGTCTAGCTCAAGGACGTGGTACTACATGCCTTCTAACTAGTACAATGACCTGGTACTTCCCATCGTTTCATTTGAAGTGCAGTTGAATTGATGAAAGTTGAAACACCAAAAAGATTAAAACGTGGCTAGTTCTACGGGATGCTTTAAGTGTGAGCAAGTTAAGAACCCAGTGAAGAGATGATTATGGTGTATCAGAGTCAAACAGGCTGGTCCACAAATTTATACATTCCAACTAAATACCCAAAACATCAGTAATGGTTTTACCAGCTGCGATGATTTCTTCATCATGATACTTTCTGCCGGTCAATTGCAACCCAACTGGGGCTCCAATAAACTGCTCAGGGTCATAATTCAGAATCTCCAACTCTTCCAATTCACTTCTGAACGTAACACCCTTGAGATCCCAGGTATCGACGTTTGGATCCTGAAAAATGCCTGTTTGAAACACCAAAGTTGGTAAATCTAAGATATTAAATAAAGCAGTATATGACCAATCAAATACTTCCTCTGGTTTGGGTGCTACGTTGTTGTAAGTAGGACTCAAAATGAAGTCAATTTTGTTTTCATTCAAAAAGTCGTTATACTCTTGTTTCAAACTATCTCTCTTGTAGTTCAATTGGTGGTTTTCATAAACAGTAAAACCAGCTTTACCTCTTCCATAGTTCAAGTACCACTTACTCAACTGCGTCAATGGCTCTCCTGAATCTCCCAATAACTTGTTGACAGAAACATTTCCATCGGCATTGTACATATTATTAGCCAAGTCGTGACATTCTTGTACTTTTATAGGCTTGAATTCCACTATTTTGATGCCCGCTTCTTCAAATTTCTTTACAGTATTCTTGAGTGCTCTTGCAATTGGAGGTGTAGGCCTGACCAAACCATTATCATAAATAACACCTATAGTCAACGATTTGGGATCTGGCTTTTGTACCTCTCTCCAAGGCATCATAAGGCAGTCCTGGTCAATTTGCCATGGCTTTCCGTGGTTAATATAACACTTCATCCAGTAATCCAAGTCCTCCACGCTTCTTCCCAATGGTCCACAAACTGGCAAAATACTTTCCTGGCCAGCACCTGCAGCATTACACCCTGCCAAACTGATTCTTTTAGTAGTAGGCTTCAACCCATAGCACCCAGAAAATGCAGCTGGCCCACGAATCGAACCTCCAATATCACTTCCCACTCCTCCTACTGAGCCTCCAAATGCAACTAATGCTCCTTCACCTGAAGACGACCCACCTGACGACAAAGAAAGGTTATAGGGACATCTGGACGTACCTGTGAAGTTATTGTTAGAACATAAATGCATCAAGCATTGAGGCTGGTTGGTTCTGATGTAGAAAACAGCACCCAAATTTTCCAATACTTGGGTGGTTCCACTATGCTTTGCAGCAACAAAGTCAATCAAAGAAACAAAACTGGCGTGGCAGATCTTATTTTTATAGTGGTAGTGTTCTTTGAGTGAAATAGGCAACCCATGTAACGGACCAATTGTCTTGCCTTCTTTTTTCAAGTACTCATCCAAGTACTTTGCTCTTTCCAACGCTTCATCTACGAATAATTCCATTGCACAGTTGGTTAATTGATGTGCAATAGTACCTCTTTTTGCAAATGCCTTCAACACCTCTACCGAGCTGTACTCACTGGAAGCGATTTTGGCCGCCAAAACACTGATACTGGAATCGGTGATTTCAAACTCCTTTTCTGTCAATAGCTTCTCTTTATATAAGTATTCAACAGCATTGAACTGTTTGGCCTGTAAATTTTCTATGGTATCTGGTAAAGTAGTAGAGTATTCAGGCAATACACTAGCAGCGAGATCGTTTCTATACTTTTCGAGTTTGGGAATAAACTCAGCAAACTTTGCTTCGTCCTCGTACGAGGTAAGGGGGTCTTTGGTCAAGAATTTCTCGTAAGTAACGGTTCCTGGCATGCTGGAAGCTCTTGAAACGGATTCTGGTGATTTATATACTCTTATCTTTTGTTTTATCTTCCCAATTTGGAAGGTGCGGGTCACGTGTGCAGGTGACAAAAAGGAGATTACCTGGTTTGGGCATTTTTCCTAATCAGGCAAATAGCGTAGTGGTATGTCTGAGTTGGTTATTCAAAGCTGTTAGTTGTGGGGATAATACAAGTGGTAGCAGATAAGACATGGGGTTTCTGGATGTCCTCATGGAGTTATTAAGAAATTATTGTAGGAAAATAGCAGAGTATTGTGTACTTATTGTAAGGTAGCCCTTAGTATAGAAGATTGTTGGGTTATATTCTTGGATTTTAAAATGTTGCAAATACTTTTCAGATCACATGGAGAAGCATCATTTGGTAAGGTTGGTCAATGGTTCAACAATCTATGCAATTATCTGAATTGTACGATGATTCAATAGTGTGTTCCAGATATTATGAACCAGATTTAGTCTTGGATAATGCGTGCAGTGAATCCTGGTGTGTATCTTCTGGAATCTACGTGAGTAAGAAATTAGTTAGCTATTGATAGTCATAGTGTGTATGCCATCGCCAACTTCCAAAATCCACTGTGTCTCGCGCTATTGCCTAAAATGGAAATTCGACAGATAAGAATCCAGCATATTCTTGACGGGTCAATAAGATCTATTGTTTATTAGTTACTTAAAAAGTTTGTACAAGTCAACGCCGATAATATCCACAATAGCCTTGGAGGCAGCAACAACCTCCTCGTCAGTATATCTCTGACCACTCAATTGCAAACCAATTGGAGCACCCACGAACAGTTCAGGGTCATAATTTCTTAATTCCAATTCTTCAAGAGGACTTCTGAAGTCAATGCTTTCAATATCCCAAACATCGATTTTTGGATCCTGGAACAAGCCTGTTTGGAAAGTCATGGTTGGGAAATCCAAAATATTGTACAAAGAGGTGTAAGACCAGTTGAACACCTTATCTGGTTGTGGGGCAACATTACTGTAAGAAGGACTCAAGATAAAATCTACCTTGTTGTCAATCAAGTATCTGGTGTACTCTTGTCTTAATTTATCTCTGGTCAGATTCAAAACACGGTTTTCAGCCACTGTAAGACCAGAAGCACCCTCGCCGTAGTTTAAGGTCCATTTAGTCAATGGGAATAATGGTTCTCCGGAGCCGGCCAACAACTCCTTTTGTTTGAAGTTACCATCACAGTTGTACATTTTGTTAACTGTGTCGTAAGCCAATTGAGTTTTGATTGGTTTGAACTCAATAACGTTTACACCTGCAGCCTTCAACTTTTCAACTGTTTCCTTCAAACCTCTGGCCATAGGAGGAGTAGGTCTAACCAAACCATCGTCATACATCACAGCAATAGTCATTTCAGAAGGTTTTGGAGTAGCAACCTCTCTCCATGGCATTCTCAAACAGTTTTGGTCAAACTCCCATGGCTTACCATCGTTGATGTAAGTCTTCATGCACAACTCAATGTCATCGATGGATCTGGTCATTGGTCCAGCAACAGCCATCACACTCTCCTGGCCAGCACCAGATGATAATCCACCCAATAAGCCTATTCTCTTAGATGTTGGTCTCAAACCATGACATCCAGAAAAGGCAGCAGGACCACGAATAGATCCTCCGATATCACTTCCCATACCAATTGCAGAACCACCGAATCCAACAATGGCACCTTCACCGGAAGAAGAACCTCCTGGTGACAAAGACAAGTTGAAAGGGTTTCTAGTGTAACCTGTGAAATTTTGAGCAGAATCCAAGTGCATCAAGGATTGAGGTTGAGTGGTTCTGACGTAGAAAACTGCACCCAACTTACCCAAAATCGCAGCACTGGCACCGTGTTCTTCACAAATGTGATCTATTTGCGAAACATACGAAGCATGTCTGATGTGGCCCTTGTAGTCCATTTGTTCCTTCAAAGAAATTGGAACACCGTGAAGTGGTCCTACGGTCTTACCGGTTTGTTGAAAATGCTTATCTAAAGCTTCAGCCTTTTCCAACCCTTCCTGGGTGAACAAATCCAATGCACAGTTGGTGAATTGGTGGGCAATGGTACCTCTTTTGGCAAAAGCCTTAAACACTTGTACTGCGGAGTATTCGCCCGCGGCAATCTTGTTTGCCAAAACAGAAGCAGTGGAATCGGTGATTTCGAACTCCTTTTCCGATAACACTTTGTTGTCATAAAGGTATTTCAAGGGGTTGAACTGTTTTTCAACCAAGCTGTCAATTGAGCCTGGTAACTCGATACTGTTTTCTGGTAAGATAGCGTCGTTTAAAGCTTTTCTGTAGGCTTCAAGCTTAGGTAAGAATGTGGCATACTTGGCAGCATCCTCGTACCCTTCGAAGGAGTCCTTGGTATAAAATTGTTCTGCAGTGACAGGCATTGGTGGTAAAATAGAAATTTCAGTAATCGATTTCCGTGGTATATATACTGATAAAGTGCCTGGTTCCTAATGGGGTATTACGCGCTTCAAGCTTCCAGATTAGGCAAGAGGAGCCTTTTCGATTCTTTGGTAGCGGTATTGCCTTGTTCATATGAACAGTTGGGTTGATGGTTATGATGCTGTGGATTGAGTAATACTCCAGAAAGGTTTTGGATTTTGTGGTTTTGGTTGCAAAAACAATTCAGGAGTAACGAAGAATTGAAATTATGTTCTTTCTAGTTGAAGAATAAGCTATAAGTTTGATGTAGTTTCGAAGAAAAACATTAGTTTTGGCTTTGTAGAATTTTGTGAACTTCACAGAAAGAAAGCCTGAAAATATGAAGTACTCATTAATACAGCAAATAAACGTTAATGTTTGAGACTTTCTGCAAGTTCATCATTTTTACCCCAAATACACCTTTAATATTCACGCCTTTTCTGCAAGTTTAATACGAATACACAAGTTTAATACGAATACACAAGTGAATATGAATACACAAGTTAATATTCGAGACTTTCTGCAAGTTAATATGAATACACAAGTTAATATGAATACACAAGTTAATATTCGAGACTTTCTGCAAGTTAATGTGAATACCCAAGTTAATATGAATACACAAGTTAATATGAATACCCAAGTTAACATCAACATACAAGTTAATACTAACTTTAAGCACAAACTTGTACCTTTAAAAAAAGTAGAAGATACTCAACTTGAATGTAACATTTACAACCAAAAAATCTCAAATTCTCAATGTCAGAAGTATCGGTACAAGAATTGAATGAAAAGATTAAAAGCTTATCTGCAATCGTGGAGAAGCAATCAGCATTGATTTCCAAGACTGGCCAGCAGTTGATTGAAATGCAAGTGAAAAGCGTCAAATCGAAGATGAATGAAATGGATTCGAAACCAGTAGATTTATCAGACTATGTATTGAATGAGGATCTTATACAGCTAGTTGGAGAGCTCCAGGGCCAATTGGATACTTTAGAAGACAGAAACATTGCCAGGGTATATAATTCAAGCTTAAATCAAGATGACGTCACCCAAAAAATTGCACCTCTTTCAAACAAAGACGGGGATATTGTTGAGGAAGGCTTGTTTCCAGGTACAGTAGACGAATTCCTCAAGTTGGACGGATTTTCGATTGTCAAGTTGTGTGAGTTCTACGAATTGATTTTGCCGAACGAGCAAGACGTGCAGGAGTTTTTGAATGATGACAAGGTGACTTTGCAAGAGGCACAAGCAAAGTTGAGCCAGAACTTGGAAGACAGAGTGAAGCAGTTTTCAGGGGATGAAATCAAGGAATTGCAGGATGAGTTGGCAAGATTCCTTGGGTTGAGATTTAGAAACAACACCAGTTCGTGGTGAGGATTGGTTCTTTACAGAGTTCCTTTTAGAGAAGTTCTTTTTAAAGAGTTCCTATTTAGTAGAGCAGTTTTTTTTAAGATGGGAAGTTCCTAGTTTTGAACAGAAAAAGTCAATTTTAATAAAGAAGCTTTTTTAATCTTTCTAATAGAGAAGTTACTGTCTAAGACAGAGGTTCCCGGTTTAGAAAAATTTCTAGTTTTGAAAAATTCCTGGATCGAATGAAAATGTCCCCGGTTTTGAATAGAAAAGTCTAGTTTTGAGGTCTGTAACTTTTGTGCTTCACCCTAAAAAAATAATTCGAATATAAGCCACGTAACATCTACACTACACATTTCACACCCCAAGTCTCTGGAAACTCTCATGAGCCTCAACAATCAAAATCATGCTCAAGAATCAAAATCATGAACCTCAAAAACCTCAAAAACCTCAAAAAAACCTCAAAACAATCGCAAATTTTCAACCATGGAAGAAAAGACTCAAGACCAGATTAACATTTCTGTTTTCACCCCCATAATCTACTTGATCATCTTGTTATCGGCGTTCTTTGCGTTTTCGGTGATCTACAGAAGAAGGACTGTGAAAAACTTGCAGAGCATCGAGCCCATTTTTGATGAAAACTACACCAGCATTGTCTACAGCGTGTTAAAAAGCCAATACAATGACACCGAATTGGCCAAAGAAAACAGACCCCACGAAAAAGTGATGAAGGCTGCATTATTAAGAAGAGGAGTCGAAGCCATAAGAAGGTCTTTGAAGTTAAAGGAGTCCGAACCAGTGTACAAGCAGTTGTATGAGAATGGGTTGATTGGAGACCAAGTGTTCCAGCAGTTCAACATCCAGGCCAAATTCCAGGAGTTGGAAATTCAGGAAATCGCCATGGAAGCCGAAATTTACAAAAAGGGTTGGACCCAGCTGTTTTTCAAGGTGGCCCAGGAAATCTGTTTCAACGAAGCATTGAGAAGAAGATTGAATATCATTGATGACAGAGCCAAAGATTTGGCCGACATGTGGGAATACTATGTGGTGAAGTCCGAGACCATCAAACCAGCACCAGCCTCCGAGACCGCGCCTACTGTTTCCGGTGCTGCTACCAACCAAACTATCCCAAGCAAGAAGTAACTACAATTCATACTGTATACATAAAGTGTGGTGCTACCAGATATATCTCTTTGTAGAAACGAAGCAAGCATGAGTGGCAGGAAAACATCACCTTGAAGTGCATTAAACGGCAGTGTGTAAATGTGTGGTTAAAAGCGGCGTGCTTTGAGAAGCAGTAATGCACTTCAATGAGCGATAATGCACTTCTATTGCTGATGGAGTTTTCAACTATAAAAGCCAGTGTAGATAACTCTCTACGAAGCACAATTCAAATTGGTTCAGCAGTTACAAAAGCTGATAAAGGTGGATCAGTAAGTGCAAAAAGCGATTCAACAACTCTTAAAGCGATGACAACCGTTTCAAAAAATGCAGTTTCGAAAACAGCTACAAGCACTAATAAAAGCAATTCAATGAAGGTCACAGAAACCGTTTCAAAAACTGGTTCTACAACTGTTTCACATACTGTTCCAAATCCCGGACATAGTTCAACAAGGGTTTCAAAAACTGATTCCAGAACGGTTTCAGAAACCATCTCAAGATCCGTTCCGAAAACCGTTCATGCCAGTCCAGCAAACGCTCCAAAGTCCCTTCAAAGAAGCTCAATAAACGTTGCTGTTACAAAATCTGCTACAAAATCTGGATCTAGTTCTGGTACTAAATCTGGTACTAAATCTAAATGAAACAAATTTGCTACCAACCAAAACTATCCCAAACAAGAAGTAACTACAATTCATACTGTATACATGTAGTGTGGTGCTACCAGATATATCTCTCTGAATAAACGTTACTGTTACAAAATCTGCTACAAAATCTGGTACTAAATCTGGTACTAAACCTGGTACTAAACCTGGTACTAAATCTGGTACTAAACCTGGTACTAAACCTGGTACTAAATCTGGTACTAAACCTGGTACTAAACCTGGTACTAAATCTGGTACTAAACCTGGTACTAAACCTGGTACTAAATCTGGTACTAAACCTGGTACTAAACCTGGTACTAAATCTGGTACTAAACCTGGTACTAAATCTGGTACTAAACCTGGTACTAAATCTGGTTCTAAACCTGGTACTAAATCTGGTACTAAATCAAACAAATTGTAACAAAAATTCTCAAAATCTCAACCTCAAAACAACCTCAAAACAACCTCATACATCTGTCCATGAGTTATCCCAGACCACCTCAAGGCTCGCAAGGTAGGTACGTCCAGGGTAACCCCCAGCAATACGGCCAGCCTTTAAGGTCAATGATTCCAAATGCACAGCCACGGCAATTCGTTCCTCCTCCAGATCCAAGAGCGGCTATTTCACAGAAACTCAGAGACGACTGTTACAACAAATTCATCAAGGATAACGGCCAAAATGTCAGGGAGGTCACATATTTGGCCCATCTTGTCATCCAGGAATACTCCCAATTTTCATCTGTTCCTCCGCCTGCAGACTTGCCTGCAAATCAAATCGGATCTGTAAAAGACCGTGTGTTGGTTTTGTGTACGAAATACTCAGGACGGGTTTTGTTGCAGAAAGGTAAGTATAACGACCAAAAGGGTGTGTATCAGATCGGTAGAACCTGGGACTTGGATGAATTGAGAGCAATAACCAGAGCTGGCTACGATGGTTTTATCTTGAGTCTCAACAAAGACTACTTTTGGAAGTCAAACGAGGGCCCAGACAGAATCAGTAGATTCACCAGACACTTGACCAAGACTTATGGCTCTTTCACAGGAAAGTATCCGCTTTTGAATGGCTTTTCGTTGCAAGACTTTGAGCTTCCCGAATTCCCTTCAAAAAAATCGTTCAGTAGTGGAAACTCATCATTAGAAGGGTTGAATCCAACTCCGGATGCTCAATTGCTAAAAGCAAAATCTGTGAAAAGACATAATTTACCAAATCCCGTATTTCCAGTGGAACCTCAAGCCCGTAATACTTCACAATCTTCGTTCAATTTTGGTCCTGAAACCAATGCTGGTGCTCCCGGCAATCCAGACGCAGGAAGAGAATTCTATAAAGATATGGATTTTACTGCCAACGGTCAATTACCTATAAAACCAATGAAAGTCTTGAACAGATCGCCAATTAACACTTCACAAGCATCTTTTGATGACTTTTCTTCAAGCAGAGACATGATAGATCCACAAACTTCTGTTTCTACTTCCAAACCAGCTCCACATCCCTTCAGTGCAATTGCGTCTTCACATGACTCTGATATTAATAATGATTCACAAAGTTTGATTTTCACGGAAGAAAGCACTTCCTCATTACCTCAGACCAAACCTTCACTTCAAGAAGCCCCCAGCAAGAGACTAGGCTCTGAGAACTTCCAGCGAGATGCTGCCTTATCCATAGCACTAGAAAACAGATTAAGCAAGCCAGTAAGTGACTTTGGAATTGAGGAAGTGGAGGATACAGATGACGACCGTACCCGACATTCTGTTGCCATTGCTGAAGAAGACGATTTAAACAATTCAACAGAAGAAATTCAGATGCAAAGTCACACTTCAGTCAACAAGAGCGGCTCCTTGACTACAAATAAACCCAAAATCAACTTTGATGTCATTGATTCGTCTATTCAAGAGATTGAGAATTTCATGGATACTCAATTAAATTTTGATGAAGATGACGAAAGCCATGAAAAATCTTTATTGAAGCCTAATTTGTCAACCACAGACCATCTGATAGATTTCTCTGATGGTGATATTCTGGATGACAGAAGCTTCACAATTTTGGAACCACAAGCTTTAGGCACTCCAGATATGAGCACTATTGATACAGACTTGGAGCCAGAATTGAATATAAGCAAGAAAGCTGAAGAACTCACCATCGAAAAAGATGCCGAAGTGGAAGAGTTACTAGATGATATTCAATGGGATGTATTTGATACTAGTGAAGAATTGACCAGAAAAATGTGCATCGAGTTGAACAAAATTAAATTCAACAATGTAAAGGAGTTGATAAACGTTGATTTTAGTGGAAATTCTATGAAAGATGATTTGAATAGCTCCTTGAACGAAGTTGAAAACTTGAACCATATTTTCAAAAGAATGGAAATCGATCTCAAGAACCTAGGGCCGGAAATCAACTCCATCGAAGACAACTCTCAAGGTTTACAAGTCCAATCCATAAATAAAAAGGCGTTGTATAAAGATTTGAAGTCGATTTTGGATAGTGTTGGCTTGAGTACCTCAGAATTGTCCTATATTGAAGGGTTTACAGACTTTGATAGATTGAACCAACTAGGTAACTTGGAGTTGCAAGTGTTGCATTTATCTAATGCATTGGAAACAACGTCACAGGATGGCTCAGACGCATTGAGTTCTATGAACTCCTTGAAGCAATATCAAGCTAGCTACGAACGTGTGGCAAAGAAGTTCTCCAAGCACTTCTTGAGTTTTTTTAAAGATCGCTTTAAGTCTAGGATCAATGAATTGAGCAACATGGATAGAATTTATCCTAAATCTATTATGATTCAATTGAATGGATTGATGATATACTCCGCATTAACATATTTTTTGAAGCAAGTGTCACCAAATGAATTTAATGATTTGAAGTTTTTTGTTGATACGTTGTTGAGTGAATTTGTTAAAAAGGTGTTGAAATTGAGGTTGAAGTTGATCAAGTTCTCGACTCCCTCCATTCCACACATCTCGTCTTTTGATTCACCAAACGAGAGCATGTCTTTAAAGAAGTCTAGAACCTTGAGGTTAAGTGCAAGAAAAGACAAGTTGATAGGCAAGTTTGGTTTTCAGGAAGACGAAACCATATCACCAAAACAAGGCAATGGAAATAGCAATACCCCTACTCTTGAAAAGCAGGAGTTAGTAAAGCCCACTTTTATTAATTCAGATAGCATTGAAGATACTAAAACTATAGTTGATTTAATCACTGAAACACACGATATATCCTTCATTTTGACAAATTTCATAGGTGAATTATTTCATTATGATACCAATGTCAGCGGAATTCAGGAATATTTAAAAATCAATCCTTTGGAAAGAAGAATGACTCTTTTAGACAAGACTTCTATGGATGATTCCGTACAAGGAAATTATTCCAATGAAGTTGTTGCAATTATGAATACCATATTTGGAAACTATTCAAATTTGTTTATTAAAAAGGTGCTTCCATTTGAATACAATATTCCATTGGTAATCAGCTATCTTGGTGGCTTAATACAAGATCTGAAAGTTCAGGATTTTTTCACCATATTTGCTAAGAAGATTTCTGATAAATACAAGGCAGTTTGGACTAGGTTTATCAAGAGCTTGACCGATGCGGTAAACAAATCTTCAATAAATAGTAAGAGCAAGATTTTACCTTCGGTTGTGAATATTAACCAATTCTTTTACATGACAGAATCGGTGATGACCAAGACTTCCAGACAGGATAATATTGACGATACCGAGGTCAAATTGTTATTGGGTAGTTCCTACAAGGAGATTACAGAAGCTTGTGTTCATTTGTTCGTAAAAGATGATCCATTATTGAAAAATAACGAATTCGACGAAAAGGAAAGAAACCACAGAAATGTTAGCATCTTACAAAATATCTTCAGCATTTTGGAGCAGATTTCAAATTTCAGCAATGAAAGAACCAGTAAGGTCAGAACCAGCATTGAGTCTGTGTTCAAAAAGATTCAGGACATCTACTTTCAAAGGTTATTGAATCAAAATATTGGAAAGGTAGTGGAATTTGTGAATACTTATGAATCTTTACCTGAAAGTGTCAGGTCCAAGAAATACAGCAAGAAGACTGTTAGGGCAATTATTTCCGGATATTCTACCAAAGACTTGAAAGTAAGAGCCTCTGAAATCCGCAGGAAGCTAGAAAAGCATTTCTTATCAGGTAATAACATGTCAGAGAGAGATCTCTTGGATAGGTTGTGGTCTGATATGGAAAAGAAATGGGTAGCTATTTTCGCCAGATTGGACAAGATCATCAACAACGATTTCCGTGATATCGATTACCTGGTGTTGAAGCAGGAGATCCATTCTATATTCAGATCAGTGACATAGAAATGTACAATACTAATAGTAAGCAGTTCTAGTTTGGGAGGGTAAAGCGATGGCGAAGATACGGGGAGCATAAGTTGGGATATCGCTCACAGGAATGTTGGATCCCAAGGGCCATTTATTATCTTTATTGACGTCCTGAAAGTCTGCCACTGTGTCGAACTTTAGGTTGTCATTTTCTTTGGTGAACTTGAGATGCAATTGAATCAACTGGTCAAAAAGATAGTTTATGTCCTTCAAAATTATTCCTGATTTATCGTTAAATAAGGACTTTTTCAAATTCAAAGACGTAATAGACTCGAGGTTTTTAATGTAAGTTTCGTTTTTCTTTGTTGAAAGCTTCGATTTGAACTTTGTCATCAACTTTGATGTCGTGGGGTTGATATCACACATTTTCTTACTTTGTAGGTTCAATAACGAGTAGTTGATTAAACCAATAGCAACCCCCAATTTATCCTGCTGATAACTGTCGATAGACAAAAACAATCCAGCATAAGCTTTGGCGTATTTTTCTACCAAGTTGAGATAATCCAACCAGTCATCAGATTCAAGGGTTATATTGTAGTTTGGATTATGGTTGATTTCAGCAACTAATACCTTTGCATTTTTCAATTCGTCAAGAATGAATATAGCCACTCTACACAAAGTGCCGTTGTTGGTAGATTTGAAGGACTGTGTGCTATTGAAGCTATTTCTGTTCAAACATGAAGACTTACAGAGAATAGACAACTGAATGCTTATGTTGGAGATTTTTTCAATCAACACAAACACATTACCGTTCAAGCGACCAGAACCACCACAAGCCGAATTTATGCTTGAACCGTAGTTTATATAGGAAATAGTCTTTTTATAGAAAGTAACCACCTGTTTCCATTTTTCGTTGGTTTCTTGCTGAGACAAAGCGATTTGATCCAATTCGATCAAATCATTGATTAATTCAGCCCCCAATCTCATGTATATCAAGGAAATCGACACTATAGCCATTTCCATTTCGTTGTTCAAGCGCCATTCGCCTTTAACGTTCGATTTGAATTTTGTTTTGGTTTCCAAGTGCACAGCGTTCTTCCATGGAACCTCTGAATCTTCGAGTAGAACCGTTTCCGAAGAGTATTGTGTGATAGCGGCAAAATCGCATTGCAGATTAGACATTGCATATTGAAATAAATCTTCAATGTACTGTTCTAGGCCCACGACGTACCTGACCAAGTCGTTGTAAGACTCAGTGGAAGAACTGAGTAGTTCTGTTCTGGTGCTGGTGAATTGAGATGAAACGGTGTTTGGCAGTGCCTGTAATGGGGTGGGAATTGGTGGTGTTTTAGGGAGGATTATCATTGGATTTCGCGGGAATTTGGTTTTTGATATTTTTTTGGAGAAATTTCAGAAATTTTACTTGAATTTGATTTTGACCTGAATTAGGACGTGAGTATTGTAGAACTTGATGTAGAACTTGATGTAGAACTTGATGTAGAACTTGATGTAGAACTTGATGTTGTAGAACTGGAATAAGAATTTGAATAAGAACTTGATATTTTAGAACTGGAATAAGAATTTGAATAAGAATTTGAATAAGAACTTGATATTTTAGAACTTGAATAAGGATTTGAGTATTGTAGAACATTAATATTCACAACCTGAATAAGAACTGAATAGGAACCGAATAAGAACCGAATAAGACCTGAATAAGAACCGAATAAGACCTGAAACAACTGAAACAACTGAACAACTGAACAACTAAGAATTGTAGAAAGATCACTGAAAAAGTTCATGTGTCTTTTTTAACAGGATTTCTGCACAACTCTTGAGGTTCAGTTTCTGATTTCGTAAACCAACGTCTAACCAACCCACAATCACATCATTCACACCGCAAATATCGTCCTCAAACAAGAATCCATTCGCAGTCAAATCGCATTATCAAATTCTCAAATCTCAAACACGTCTACCATGGAGATTCCTGATTCCGAATACAAATATGGAATAGTGGTGGACTCAGGATCCTCAGGATCAAGAATTCAAATATATAAATGGGCGGACCCGGCGTATGTATCGAAAAATACCGAAGATGTCACCATTCTTCAATCACCTCCCAAGATTCTCCAGGAAGAAAACTGGACTAAGAAAACGGCCCCAGGAATATCGACATTTTCCAGCCCCGAGAAGTTCAACAAGATCTGGCCCGAGCACTATGCCGAGTTGGTTTCGTTTGCTGAAGAGATCATTCCCAAGGAAAAGCACAGGGAAACCCCGATTTTTATACTAGCCACCGCTGGTATGAGACTTTTACCTGCCAGAGCCCAGAAGAAAATACTCAAGGAAACCTGTGGTTTGTTGAAGAAAAACACAAAGTTTTTGATCAACCACTGTTCTGATCATGTACAAATTATAGATGGTGAAACAGAAGGTGTTTATGGATGGTTGGGATTAAACTATCTCATGGGACAATTGCATAACTACGAGCCCACAAAAGAACACGAATCCATAGGATTCATGGATATGGGTGGTGCTTCTACCCAGATAGCGTTCGTGCCCTCGTCAATAGAAGATATAGAGAAGCATAGAGACGATATTTCCCGGGTGACTGTTAGAAATGTCAACGGTATGACCCAGGTTTGGGATATTTTTGTGGAGACATGGTTGGGTTTTGGTGCTAATGAAGCAAGGAGACGGTACTTGGAACAATTGATCAATCTTGGCTCTATCAATGCCAATATTGGCGTTGATATCAATGATCCATGTTTACCCAAAAATGCCAATTTTCAGTACCACTACGACGACACTTCTTACAACATCAATGGTATTGGAAACTACGAAATGTGTATCAAGACAATTTACCCATTATTGCTCAAGAATGTGCCTTGTAAAGAGGAACCTTGCTTGTTCAATGGCGTACATGGACCAAAGTTGAATTTTGAAAAGGATAAGTTTGTGGGGATCTCAGAATACTGGTACACCGCCAACGACGTGTTCCACAGCGGTGGGGAATACAACTATAAGCTTTTCAACGAAAGAGTAAAGGAATATTGTGAAAGTAGCTGGGATACTATCTTACAAAACGCCAATAACGGTCAATATTCAAACTTGGATCCAGACAAATATTTGAGAGATGCATGCTTCAAAGCCAGTTGGGTCATAAATATACTCCACGATGGGTTTGAGTTACCTCGTATTGGTTTTGAAGTGAAAGATGAAGAAATCAACGAAAATGACAAGGAAATTGCAAACGTCCATGTTCCTTTTAAATCTACAGATTCAGTGAATGGAAACGAGTTATCGTGGACTTTGGGAAAAATGGTTTTGTATGCTTGTTCAGAGATAGCGCCCAAAACAAACAACGACCTCAAGATTGGAGTTTATCCAGCCACCATTCGAGATAAACCTTTTGTTCCTGCTGGCGGATTTATTAACGGTAAAACTGGCGAAACAAGTGGATATGATTCTGACAATGACGACCACGGGCCTGGAGGGGTGATATTCTCCATAATAGGGGTTTTGATACTATTGGTATTGGCTTATCATATGGGTAAGAACAAGTTCTTCAACAATAGAAGATTAAATGGATTCAAGAAGTTCATGTATCACGAAGTATCCAAGGTGCCTGGAATTGGTTCTTTCCTTGATGCTGGATCCAGATATAATGAGATCCAACAATACGACTTGGATATCAGTATGGAAGAAGGAACCCTTACGTCAGCACAATCCAGTCCTAACTTGACGCAATTGAGAACCAGGTCCACCATCAACTTATCTGAAGTAGGAATGGTCAATGACGAGCTTAACAATGGCTTAAACGGAATTCGTCCCAACTTTATGAACAAGCCATTCGTGGTTCCTAAAAAGGGCACTGAAAGAGGGTTTTATCAGTCTCAAAACAGCAGCCGGGACTCTTTACAAAGAACCATCAGTGGGTTATCGGTGACAAACCCTAAAAATAAGAACATTAATTAGGATTTTTCTCCAGAAATCTTATCTTACAAGTCATGCATCCAGATAATTAATGCAATATGTCAAGAATCAACAATAGAATCAGTAATAAATTGGCTAAAATCAGTAATATAAAGTAGTGTCCCCACCACATCGCTATATCTCATCGCGCAAAAAAAAACATATCCACAAAATGGTCAAAGCGAAGAAGAGAACGTCCAAGAGGACTTCTACTCGTATGAGAGAAGGAATCAAGAAGAAAGCAGCAGCGCAAAGAAGAAAAGACAGAAAGATATCCAAAAAAGACGTTACTTGGAAATCCAGAGCTCCTAAGGACCCAGGTATTCCATCTAGTTTCCCATACAAAGACAGAATCATTAACGAGTTAGAAGAAAATAGAAGAGTCGAGCAGGAAAGAAGAGAACAATTGAAGTTGCAGAGACAACAAGAAAGAGAAGATGCATTGACCAGAGGTGAAATGGTTGAAGATGACGGCATGGAAGAAGACGAGGAGGAAGGGAACGGATTATCAGCATTATTGGAATCAGCTCAACAGGCTGCTAAGCAATACAACGGAGACATTGACGACGACGAAATGGTTGATGAGGACGACGATATCGAGTATGACATTAGCGTGGATGAACAAGACGACGACGACAAATCTGAGGTTGACAAGTCTCGTAAGGCCTATGATAAAATCTTCAAGACGGTGGTGGAGGCTTCAGATGTGGTTTTATATGTGTTAGATGCCAGAGAGCCAGAAGCTACCAGATCTAGAAAAGTGGAAGAGGCAGTTTTGCAAAACCACAACAAAAGGTTGATTCTTGTGTTGAACAAGGTGGATTTGATTCCCACCGAAGTGTTGAATCAATGGTTGACGTTTTTGAAACAGTCGTTTCCAACAGTTCCAGTCAAAGCATCGCCAACCACCTCTTCCGGTACCTTCAACAAAAACATGACTTCGAACTTGACTGCCAACAACCTTTTGCAGGCATTGAAGAGTTATGCTTCTAAATCGAACTTGAAAAGATCCATTGTGGTAGGAGTGATTGGATATCCTAACGTGGGAAAATCGTCCATCATCAACGCCTTGACTAACAGACATACCAACTCTTCGAAGTCTTGTCCTGTTGGGAACCAAGCTGGTGTGACTACTTCCATGAGAGAAATCAAAATCGACAACAAGTTGAAAATTTTAGATAGTCCAGGAATTGTTTTCCCAGACGAGTTAATGGGAAAGAAAATCAGCAAAACTGCATACGAGTCTAAGTTGGCATTGTTATCTGCATTACCACCTAAGCAAATTGTTGACCCTGTCGAACCAGTCAACATGTTGTTGAAGAAGTTTGCTAAAAACGATGAAATGGCACAGGGTTTGAAGAACTACTACAACTTGCCTAGTTTACCGTCTACCGACTTCAATGACTTCAGTAAACAATTCTTGATCCATATTGCCAGAACCAAGGGTAGATTGGGCAAGGGTGGTATCCCAAACTTGGAATCCGCTGCCTTGGCTGTATTGAATGACTGGAGAGACGGCAGAATTTTGGGTTGGACATTGCCTAAGATGTCGAAACACAGCGTGGAAGATGTAGATGCACCCAAGTCATCATTGAGAGGTGAGAAGGAACCACCAAAGGTGGAGCAAACTACTGTTGTGCAGACATGGGCAAAGGAATTTGATTTGGACGGCTTATTGAACGATAATTTCGGTATATAGAAGATGATATTTTACTTTTCTGGATTTGTAGGTGGTTTTAGACTTTGTTACTGTTTTAGACTTTGTTACTGTTTTAGACTTTGCATTAGTACTTCTGGATATTTTCCTTCTGAACATTGTCAGTACTTCTGGATATCTTCAGTACTTCAGATGTCGTACTTCAGATGTCGTACTCAGATGTCGTGTTATTTCTAAACTTCTTTTCAGAAACTTCTGTTTGTAGTCAATTTGCAAAACGAACAAAAAACCAAAAACGAACCAGAAGCAACCAAAAACCATTGACTACCATAATTATCAACAATATCTTAATTTTAATCAATTTCAATCAATTTCAATCAATTTTAATCAGTTTCAATTATTTCAAGTCAAAAACTAAAACCTCAAAAGTCTCACTCATTCATGTTTGACTTGGGAGATAGAATCCAATTACATGAACACATTGCCACGGTGCGGTACATAGGACCCATACCCAAGTGGAAAGAAGCTCTAGGAATTGAATGGGATGACTTTGAAAGAGGAAAAAACAACGGCGATATAGACGATACCAGCTACTTTACACCAAAGGTTAGAGGGTCGGGTTCTTTTGTGAAACCTTGCAATTCGAAAATTTTGCCTCGAGTATCGTTTTCTGACGCTTTGCTGATGTATTATGGGTCAGATAGTGAAATCGGTGACATAAGTTTTGGAAGAAAAGTCGCTACCAACTATGGATTTGAGAAGTTGAATAGGATGAACTCCAGATACGAACAGCTTATATCAGTTTCTTTGGACAAAAGGTGCATTTTCAAGCTGGATATTATCCATTTACCCAATTTGAAACGATTGGATATCAGTTATAACTTGTTTCGTGACTTAGCAGAGGTGTGGAAAATAGTAGATATGATTCCAGGGTTAGAAGAATTGAACTTAAATGGCAACAAATTTGATTGTATTCCAGTAAAATCCCACTTTCATAACTTAAAGATCCTAAAGTTATCAGATACACAGTTATCTTTTGCACAGGTCCAGACGGTGCTTGACAAATTTCATATAAAAGAGTTGTACATCGCAGGAAATAATTATCATGATGAAGATTTGAGCCCGCTTCCCAAGTTAGATCATGTTGATTTATCGTACAACAAGCTTACCAAGGTCCCAAATTACGATTCCGAGGTCATGAATTTATCCAATAATAGCATCTCGAGCATCTACAACTGTGAATACACCGTGAGGGAACTAGATCTCAGATTTAATGATATCGATTCATGGAAGTTCATTGAAGGATTGTATGAAAACTTTCATGTTCAAGCACTTCGGATTAATAATAATCCGATTTTCAACCACATGAGTGATGATGATGTGATGATAAATGTGATTGCAAGAATGGAGTGTTGCTCAACGCTTGGACTTTACAAACTTAACGGTTCGTTGATAACACCGGATGAAATCACAAATGCAGAACTCTACATTCTTAGAAAGGTGAAAAATGGCGAAGTGGAGCTTAGTTGTAGTAGATGGACCAGCTTAAAACACAAATATAATGTTCAAGATGAAATCAGCACTACCAGATATAATGACTTTTACTATAAAAAAATGACAATTTTAGTGTATCAAGACATGCAAAAGATAATAGAAAAGACTGTTTTGAAGGATTGCAGTGTTCTTAAGATCAAGGGATATGTGACTAGGCAGATGAAAATCCCAGCCTGGCGTGTAAAGTTGAGTTATTACTTGACAGAAGACATGCAGGAAGAGTTGGAAGATATAGCAAGACTAGAGGACTATAATTTGGAGAGGCATCAGAAGTTGTATGTTGAAGTGGACGAGGAGCCAATATGAAGAATGGGATATGAAGCATTTGAAGTAGTTTAACGAAGGGAATGAAGAATGGTCAAAGAAGATTAATGAAGAATGGTTAATGATATGAAGCACGTAATTATATATGAAGCACGTAATTATATATGAAGCACGTAATTATATATAAATGGTTAATGATATGAAGCACGTAATTATTATAAATGGTCAATGATATGAAGCACGTAATTATATATAAATGGTTAATGATATGAAGCACGTAATTATATATAAATGGTTAATGATATGAAGCAACAAGATAAATATAACATTAATGCATAAATATAAGCAATAAGATAAATATAACATTAATGCATAAACATGTTGAGAAAACAAACAGTAAATAATCACCACATACGAATACAATTGTACATTTCTACTCTTTAAAGTTCCACAACCCATCACCGAGATTATGAATCAACTCAATACCGTGTCCTTTGTTTTTCGACTTGATTTCATCTGTACTCATTAATAGTTTACCAATAGCCAAAGCGTTCTCTTTTCCTTCGGCATAAACCGTGACAATGCTACCCTTTTCCATGTTCTCTTCCGGCAACAGACCTCCAGCACTCGTCAAACCAGGACACATGATGTTTGCACCAGACAACACAAACTTGATGGCCCCTCTATCGACCTGCACACGTGGAAAGCACTGTGGATATTTGTGAACGATTCTCAAAGGCGCAACCAAGTCGTCAAAATGCTGGAACAAAACCACCTCGTTATCAATGCAATACAACTGGATCTTGTCCTCACATTTGATGACAATTGCCTGGGACTTTTTGGGAACTATGTCATCGATAACTGCCTCCAAGTCTGGGAACTGGTCTACAAACGTGGACTTCAAGCCTCTTTGCGCAGAAGACTTGATGTTGGAACGAGAGTGGATGTCTTCTCTGGTGAACTTCTTAAACATATTCGCAGAAAATTTTTCAGTGAGAGATGAAATGTAAAGGTTAATAATTACAATAACACCATTGGTTTCCCGTGGTGGTATCGCACTCAAAGGGAACCTTGTTTCTGTGGCCCATTACTCGGAAGTATCCAGCTCAAGACTTAAGAATTTCGATAAGCCGAGCGAGGCAGAAGGCGTACGGTTTGGGATGGCGGACAGTGCCGGACAGTGCCAGCAAGTGACAGTGCCAGCAACTGACAAAAAACTGCCAGCAACTGCCAGCAAGTGACAAAAACCTCCAGCAACTGCCACTGCCCATGAGAATCAGTCTAGTAGATCCGTTCGCGACCAAAAGTACACAAACGCCAATATAACTCTGGTATAATGACCTCACTATATAAAAGATATAAATGCTCCAAAAATTCCTCTGGCATCAACAGCACAGGGCTGCCACACACCAGAGAGTTTGTCAGGTTAAGTTTTCAACTAGCAAAAACATGATCTCGGACGAATCCTCACTGATTCACGTAATGCCCCTGCATAAAGATGAAGAACAAGAGGAAATTTTCGAGGTTTTATGTTGATGCTGGCGTGCGGGTAACACCGCGGCCCACGACCGGGCACGTGATGCTTGTTTGCATGTACCGTGTACATCATGTATGTATTGTTTGGTGTCTATGAGCGTCTGACGGTGTTGTTAAGATACTTGATACACCCAGCGGCGGAATTGTCTTGTTTTGCACTGGATTCTCTGAACTGGTTGATTTGGAAGGTGGCTGTTTCTGGTGTGAGGCGTGAAATATACTCCATGGTGTTTGCAAACCGTCTGGACTTGGTGGTGCTGTTAGTGTTGTTTACGATTGGGGTGTAGAACTCCTTATTGGGGGCTGGGTTGTAATAGTTGGTGTAAAGATATAGCTTTTGCTGGGGAGTAAGGAATCCGTCTTGTGAGTGGAATGTGTTTGGTGCTAGGGGTTCATCTTGCTGTGCTAGTATGTCGCTTGCTTTCAGTTGCTTCTTTTTTTTGACTTCTATTTCCATATCAAATGCATCGAACTCATCAAACTCATCAAGCTCATGAACTTTCCTGTCACTATCTTTACAAGCATCCACTCTGGGAAATGCATCTTTGGGAAAGCCATCTACTTCTTTGGGAAATTCATCCACTTCTCTGGGAAATCCATCCACTCTGGGAAATTCATCCACTTCTCTGGGAAATCCATCCACTCTGGGAAATTCATCCACTTCTCTGGGAAATCCATCCACTCTGGGAAATTCATCCACTTCTCTGGGAAATCCATCCACTCTGGGAAATTCATCCACTCTGGGAAAGTCATCTACTTCTCTGGGAAAGCCATCTACTTCTTTGGGAAATTCATCCACTCTGGGAAATTCATCCACTCTGGGAAACCCATTACTTGGATTATCGTTGTCATATTCATCAAACTCAGCTGTATTCTCTGCAATCACTTCAATATCCTCGTGGTTGACTTCGATAACATCGTCGTTGATTTCAATAACCTCGTCGTTAACTTCATCCTCGTCGTTAACTTCATCCTCGTCGTCAACTTCATCTTCGTTGGCCTCACCACTACTACTTCTAACTGGAGTATCAAGTTCCAGCTCTAACTCATCCAAGAAAGTGGCAATGGAAATGTTTCCTTCTGTTTGCGTCACATCCACACTAGAGCTCTCCCTTATCTCCTTCATGTTTCCACTGTTCAATTCCAACTCAGGCTTTGGTTCCAACTCAGGCACATTTGCGTTCTTCTTCACCTTCTTAATCCCCAATGAACCTGCCTTTGTCTTCTTCACCTCATATTTGGGTGCCATCTTTGGCTCTATTGGTAAATTTTCTTTGGACTCATTCACGCTTGACATAAACGAATCTGCGTCTATAAGTTCCGGCGAAGATGGTATTTCTGGTTCCTTTTCTCTGCTACGCTTTCCCTTTAACATTTCTGAAACATTCATAAACCCTGTTGCAACGTCATCTGGCATGTTGAACTTTTTGATACTTTTAGGTTTCTTTGATTTTGAAGCGACCACCTTTGTTTTCTTCATATACTCCATGGCTATCTTGATAATCTCGTCGTCATCTTCGACATCAAGCTCGTTCGTCTCGATGTATTTTTTCTCTATAATTGGTTGGTAATGTTTGGGTATGATTCTATTCTTAACATTTACAATCAACTCATGTTCATGTGTCATGATATACTTCTGGATCCACTCATAGTTATCCATGGCTTTTTCGAACTTGGATTTTTCATTATCACTGAAAAGTAGACATATCTGCCCATCTCTTTTTCTTCCTGTACGTCCTAGTCTTTGTACGTTTTTAATGGGCGAGCTAGTGGAATCATAGCAACAGATCAAATCAACTTCCCCAATATCTAAACCCTCTTCCCCAATGGATGTGGCTACAAGAATATTGTATTTGCCATTCTTGAAATCTTTTATAACTTGTTTCTGGACTTTTTGATTCATACCTTTCAACTTAGCATCTTCTGAACTGGTTCTGTTGGCGCCAGCACTTCTTTTGTTACTTGATTTGCTCAGTGATTCTGCGGCTTGGCCTATAAAAATATGAGGTACTAGCTCATCTGTGGCTAGTTTTTCTATTGACTTTACGATTTCCAAGGCAGAATCTCTAAACTCTGTGAAAACAATCACCTTGGAGTTTTCATATGTGGTTTTCTTGAAGAAATCATCAATATACTCGATCAAAATTGAGATCTTTGGATGGCTTGATTCTTCGTCTTCAGTGCCACACTGTTGCTTGATCAACTCTTCTAATCTCTTGATGCTGTTGTCCTGGTAAAACTCTATGATCATCTTATTCTTAGATTTAGCATTCTTCACTTTTTGGTCTTTGAAATAATCAATAAAGTTGACTACACCATAAATCTTCAACTTCTTGATACAATTGGCAATAAATACTAGCATCTTAATGACAAAATGATTCGACCACTTGAGTCCTTCGTTCAAGCCTGGGTTCGACAAGTTTCTCTTGGACACTTCTAGCATCCGGAACAGATTGAGTTTCAAAGGATCATCCAACTGGATCAATTTTCGATCGTTAGCAACCTTCAAGATTGGCTCGGTAGCATTGGCAAGACAGTTCAAATACTCGTTAATGTCGTCACTATCATTGAAATTAACCTCAATTTTGTCTATCTTTTTGGATTTGAAGTACTTGATGATATCTATTGAATTTTCAGTTCTGATTTCAATCTTGGTGATACTTAGGTTATTGACAATCTCTTGTACACCTTCAACAGTGCTAGAAGGCGTAGCAGTCAACGCTAGAATTCGATAGCTTCTGTTGAATCTATCCAAATACTTGACCACGTTATTGTAAGCATAGTTACCCTTGGCTTTATGAGCCTCATCAATAACAAGTAAACTGATGGTTTTGGGGTCCACCAATCCGTTACAAAGGTCATTTTCAACCACCTGGGGCGTAGTGAAAAATATTCGAAACTGCAGCCATATCTCAAGCCTATTTCTCTTTTGTTTATCCAATAAAACAGCGAACTGGTCTTTCAAACCAATGATCCCAAAACAAGCCTTAATCTGCTGGGCCACCAACGGTTTTGTGGGGGCCATAAATACAATTTTCAGCTCAGGAAACCACCGAAAGTAATTCAAGATCGTGGTAGCAGCAATGAAGGTTTTACCTAAACCAGTAGGTAGCGCCACTAGGATATTGTGGTAGAAGGACTTCTGGATGATGTTATACTGGTAGTCTCTAATTTCAAAATTTGTAGGATAGATGTAAGTTTTTAAATTGTCAAAGTCCATTGCATGATGCGTGGGGGTCTCAATTGCAACAGTTTTAGGGGTTTGGCTTGGAATCAGATTGGTATCTACTATATTGCCAAATAAGTCCTTTTGTACCAACTTAGATTTTTCACTTTTTTGACTCGTGAACAGGCTATTTCGGTTCAGATTCCTGGAGGACATCAATTGTGAGCTGGAATTTGCAGCAATATTCAGAAGTACTACTGCCTCTTCGACAGCGTTCTTTTGTCTTAAAAACACGTCGAAATCATCATCGAAATCATCACTCATCAGCGCGCGCAATGGAATTCTAACTGTTGATACTTTTGATTTGGTGTTGATAGTTTCTAAAACTACAAGTGTAGGTTATATTTAGTAGAGAGAAACGAAAGGGCCAGGAACAGTGAACTAGGTCGTAGCATATCAGTTTGGCATTCACGAATCGAGCGGATATTGAACGAAAGTGTTTAGGTAATAACCAAAAAAGAACACTATAATAACTTTCAACAAAACCCCACCAAGGCTTGTTTCGGGTGTTCAAGCCATCAAATTACAAGTGAACCATTGGATTCCTGCCAAAAATGCAAAATCCGTACTCCAAGCTTTCGGATGCAGTCAAACTGCTCAACAAGCCTATGAATGAGCTACTCCAGAACCATGAGACACTAGTGGCGCAAAACCTCAAGATTCTCAACAATGTAAAGACCCTAAACAACTTCAACATGGCCTTGAACCTGACGGAAAAATAAATCCTCCACCCTAGATTTGACACATTGGCGCCTCCACGCTACCCCATCGGGCATTTTCCGAAAGGGGTAAGTTGTCCGAATCCACACTGGGTAAGCTAAACTATGGTTGCCCTACGAGGCAGTTGCTTAGAAACTATGATCATGACGTCCTATTGTTTCTTAAGTCCAGATGAGGAGCTACACTGAACCCTTAAAAGTAATTTCCCTATCTCCACTAATGTCTATGGACTGTGTTGTACGGTGGAGAAAGTGATGAAATTGCACATACATGGACCATACTCTGCGACTTGCAAGAACGACATGTCAATGCTTGAGAATGTTACACCAAGCACTTCATAAAGTTTATTAGTATATCCAATGAGAAAGCAATCTTGTTGCATTGTTCTTCGAAGCCACGCCCCCGGATTTAGTGGGTTTTCTATGTAGCCACAAGCCAAACATTAATTGAGTTTCATATGCTTGGCTTGCGTCTAGAACAAATGTCAGCCTGATGGAATATGCACCTTAAGGAGATAGGGATCTTGGTGTCTTCACAGCACTTTGCGATGGCCACAATTAATTCACATGGAACTATCTGATGATAAGTCAGAAGGTTCTGGCCATAATCTACAATAAAAACAACAAGAGTATCTACAACAAAAGCTAGAGGTTCCTATATTACCGTCCGTATCCTATGTCGTAATCGTGTTATGCGTTCAATATCTGTTCATCCAAAAAATCGTAGTCTATTGAAATCCCGTTGATAATTTCTCTCAGATTCACTATGAAACTGAATTTTACTCTCTTATTTGCCTTCATTTTGTATGGCTTGTGGTGATAGTTGCACTCGCTAACAGCTTCCATGGAGTTGCTGTCGTTATTTAAACTTAATGACTCAATATCAGAAATGTCACTCGCGCTGTCTTCGCTATCGCTCACATCCAAGTAGCTTACCAGTTCCTGCTGGGGTATCGTCTTTTTGATCAAGTCGTGGTCTTCGAACTTAGGCCCATAGCACCAGTTGATATCATGTTCCTTGTACCAGTTTATAGTACTGGGATTTATTTCTCCCAACTGGTTCAAGTTTTTGTATAGCCTCCTCCATGTAATGTTTTCCAACCTCTTGGGTACTGTAGATGGGATGAGAATGTCGATGTTGAACTTGCTCTGCTTCCAACACTTAATCAATAAGGTGTTGGAAATATGGATGTCGTTGTTAAGGTAGTCTATGTTTTCATTGAACGAGTAGCTTTTATCATTTATTATACAACTGTCGTCAAAGCAGTTCATGGTGTGAATAGAAAATGGGTTATGATGTTGTTTGTAAAAATTGGGATTGAATGTGGTTAAATACTAAATTCCGAACTTCTCCAAATTACTCGGAATACTGAAATCAGATGGAGAAGCTTGGAGAAATAGTTTTCGTGCCGCATTTCAGCCAAGTCTCCTCCACGACATTTCTCGAGCGATGACTGTATTGTTCCATCATAGGCTAAAAGGAGAAGATTTTCCGTATGGCTTCTCCAAATACTACAACATCCTCCGCATTGCGTTGCTGGATCGACCACCTCGCAATCGAACCCCGAAAGCAATTTGACTTTCCTGATACGACAAATCCTCTATGAGGTATAGATACAAACATGTAAATAACTTAGTGATGAATCTACTCCACTCTTTGATATCATTGTGTATGCGACACAAGACCAGAACATTGAGGTTTCAGCCCCACAACAATTTGATTGCACTACTCCTCCATGCAATCTACCATCCTTTGGAAAATGGAGTACCCATGTGTACACGTCTGTATGATGGCGGTGCTGTTATGTACCCCTACTCATTGTAATCTCAGAAATGTATCCCTGTAAGGAAATTTCCTTTGTCATGATTTGTTCTCTTGCGTACATCTTAAAGTTGCGGGCTTTTAATTCCATATAGTGCATGCGACATCAGTTTAAATTCAGATTCACAGGGAGAACTTTGTGTTGGAGCATGAATACCAGGATATTAGACCAGCAAATAGATGCACTCATGTAAGAAGTATTCTGAAGAGCGTCATGTAATAATTTCATATGCATCCACACCTCAGTTTTTCCGTGTAGCAGCGAGATTTACATCGTGGAAAGACCGCATTTTTCCGTGTCGCTTCTATGCATGAGGTTTTTCCGGGATGATGATAAGTGCTGTTTCAACACATGCGCATTGAGCATCTACTTCGCCAAGAGTGCACTACGCTTGCCAATATCGTACGATCTTTGAAGATGATGACTACTGTCTTACATCTGAACCATTAAAACCTAGCCTGCAAGGCTGGCAGCAATTCAGAGATCGCCCGGAGGAATTTTGCTAGCTTTCGCTTACTTCCTTCTATCCAGAAAATTTATTCGCATCATTGATAAGCCGATGTATACGAGTGGCTGAAGAGTGGAGAAGTGATCGGCATTTAGCTGAAATTTATGTCCTAAACCTTATATTGTGTTTCATAATAGAGAGATACGACCTGAAATTTTCCATATGAAATAGCTTATGGGTTGTGGCAATAGGCCAAGGACTGTGGTTATTGGGTAATTATAATCATTCCACTTATTACTGTGCAGTTTGTCCTAGACTGCTTACATTTTTAAGATCTGTAGATTAAAGTCCGGTCAAACACTGTAACTTAATTTTGTTTGCTTAATCGTGATGTCGCCGGCCTCAAGCTTTTGTTGTGTGTTGTCTAATTGTTACCTTTTGCAGTCTCTGGATTGTGGGCACTTGTTGGGTTCGCTTAGTCTCCACTATTTTGTTGTACATTTTTGGGGATACTCAAACATCGGAAATTTTGGGGATGGTGGGGTGGTTTTGAAAAATAGGAGTCAACTCCGAAATAAGAACCAATATGAACACTGTGAGTAAGATTAAAACTAGCAGTGGTATAAACTATAAGAAATATCCTGTTGGAGGTTTGAGCCTGGATATTTCAGGGGGAAAAGCTTTGGTGCCAGATGTTAGCAACAGTATCACCAATGCCAGATGTTAGTAACAGTATCACCAATGCCAGATGTTAGTATGACTCCTATATAACTCAGCATATACCTGTGTCGCTATTAGGTTCCCAACAAAAGAGACATTCGTAGAATGTTAATGGTAGTAATGTAGAACTACCTTGAGTGTGGCGGTTCTAGGAATATTTTGTAGGGGAGTAGTCTATTTCAATTGCTAAAACTTTAAACCATTGGTGATGTTTATGCAAATGAAGTAATTTAGCGATTATTTAATGACTGGAAAACATGGTTTAAAATAATGTGCATCGGTTGAAAGCATTGCGAGGGATTGTTGAGGGCAGCACTGCGTTCTCTAGTTGTACTTGTTAGATAGTACTCTACTTGGTAGATACTACCACTTGTTAGGTCTTCTACTTTACTTCTACTTTACTTCCACTTGTTAGATAGTACTTTACTCTACTTAAGCTACTTCCACTTGTCACCTGATTGCCTACTTTTTGTCTCGTCTTCCTAGTATGCTTACATCTCAAACATGAGTCTACAGTTCAACCATGTAATATTGAATCCAATCTGAATGCCGTAACTGTTGCAAGTTCTAATCCCTCGTTTTTACCTCTTATCGCCTCGTTTTATTCACTTTCTTATCGCCTTTTTGAACGTTTATTACTTGAAGTCACACTTGTTGCCTGTTATTCCACTTATCTTCACCTATTCCACTTATCTTCGCCTATTCCACTTATCTTCACCTGTATTCCACTTATCTTCGCCTATATTCCACTTATCTTCGCCTACTCCACTTATCTTCGCCTGTATTCCACTCTAGCTTATGTTTATTCCACATTTTCTATCTCACCCAAGTCTCTCTCTTTTCCACTCTCTTTTCCACTCTCTCTTCCACCCACCACTTCATAACTAAACCTCCTCAACCTTAATACAACCACACCACATGCCCTAACCTAAACACTCAGAGCCACTGAAACTACGACACGCGACACGCGACATGTTGATGCCTTCTCATCAAATGTAAAAAGTAAAACTAATCATGAGTGACGACGCCAGCCCCTCGTCCAGCTACAAGGACCTTTCTCTGACCAAGGACCTCGACCGTCAGATCGTCAAGATGCTTCCGTCCATCAACAACACTGCAGGTGACATTACCCGGAATTTGCTCTCGTCACAATCCAACCAGTTCCAGAACAGCAACAGACTCAGAAGGTCGTCTTCGTTTTCCAAGTTTCTTGATAACAGAAGAGGCAGCGAGGCCTCTGCTTCGGATATCAACATTCCAGGCGGGTTTCGACGCCAGTACATCATAAACCAATCGGTTCAAAACAACCAGCAGCCTCCACGGTTTCTCACCAATAATCTCATCGAGTTTCTCAACATATATTCCAACTTTGCTGGAGAAGATTTGGACTCAGATACCGAATCGTTGATCTCGGTTTCATCTCGTCCCAGCTTCAACAGTGAGATTTTTTCCAACAACTACAACCCTGTTTTTGCCGGTTCCAATGCTGACGAAGAAACCGGTTTACTTGAAGAATCCAAGAAACCCTCTTCCAACATCAAAACCTACTTTCTTGTGTTCAAGGCCTTGGTAGGCTCGGGGGTATTGTTTCTTCCCAAAGCTTTTGCCAATGGTGGGCTTTTGTTCAGTATAATAGTGCTTAATGTCTTTGGGGTGGTCACCTACATCTGCTACTTGCTTTTGATCCGGGCTAAAAAGGCCACCGGTCTTTCTTCCTTTGGAGAATTGGGCTACAATGCTTACGGAACCACGTTGAAGCTCCTTATTTTGATTTCCATTCTCATCAGTCAGATCGGGTTCGTTTCCACCTATATACTTTTCACCACCTCCAACATGAGAGAGCTTTTTCATTTTGAACAGCTCCACCTCGTGCTAGCTCAGTTGCTATTGCTTATACCGTTGATATTGATAAGAAAGATTTCAAAGTTGTCTGGAGTGTCATTGTTGAGTTCGGTGTGTATCATTCTCGGGCTTATCATCATTTTCTACTATTCCCTTGGCGATTTGGCCCACAACGGGGTGGGGCCAAACATAGTTCAGTTCAATCCTGACTCGTGGTCGATGTTGGTTGGAATAGCCGTGACTGCTTTCGAGGGTATAGGGCTTATTTTGCCTATTGAATCTGCCATGCCGGATCCTAAACAGTTTCCAAAGGTTTTGGGGATTTCTATGATAGTAATTACTGGCTTGTTTCTTCTGATTGGAGTATTGGGCTACGTCACTTATGGAGAGAACATTGAGACTATTATTTTGCTCAACTTGCCTTACAGCCAATTGCCGGTGCAGCTTATTCTTGTGTTGTACTCGTTGGCGGTATTCCTTACGGCTCCGTTGCAACTATTCCCAGCCATCAAGATTATAGAGGGGGTGGTTTTTAACTCCAGTATGTTTTTCAAAAACGGAAAGTTGTACAACTCAGGAAAGTACTCGCCCAAAATCAAGTGGATGAAGAACTTATTTAGAGTATTGATCTTGTGTATTATCTGTGGTGTTGCGTACTTGAACTTCAACCGTATTGATAAATTTGTTAGTTTCAACGGCTGTTTTGCGTGTGTGCCATTGGTGTATGTGTATCCACCGTTGATTCATTACAAGACTACCACCAAACCTATGATGAAGGTGTTTGACTTGACGTTGACTACTGTGGGTGTTGTTTTGATGGCATACACTACATACCAGATAGTATTTGATTAGTTGTTCATTCTTGTTATTACCGGTCAAGCAAAACTAATTTACTTAACGACTTATTGGCTTAATTAACGATTAATTGGCTTTATTAACGACTTAATTAACGACTAATTGGCTTAATTGACGACTTAATTAACGATTAATTGGCTTAATTAACGACTAATTGGCTTAAAAACGATTAATTGGCTTAAAAACGATTAATTGGCTTAATTAACGATTAATTGGCTTAATTGACGACTTATTGACTTAATTGACGACTTAATTATCGACTAATTGGCTTAAAAACGACTTATTGGCTTAATTATCGACTTCTTGACTTAATTGATGACTTAATTAACGATTAATTGGCTTAAAAAACGACTTAATTAACGACTTCTTGACTTAATTGACGACTTAATTAACGATTAATTGGCTTAATTAACGACTTATTGACTTAATTGACGACTTAATTATCGACTAATTGGCTTAAAAACGACTTATTGGCTTAATTATCGACTTCTTGACTTAATTGACGACTTAATTAACGACTTCTTGACTTAATTAACGACTTATTGGCTTAGTTGCAGTTTCAGCTTACAAGCTATCCATGATAATAGTACCATACCTTATGACTAGACTACCAAGAGTGTTGCACACATGAAATCGACCATTGGATCTTATAGAAGGACATCTACGGACATCCACTACATATATCCTATCAGACTCATTATATATCAGGCTCATTATTCAGGCTCATTATATATCAGGCTCATTATATATCAGGCTCATAGACCTACAGTTGAGAAGTACAATTCTATGAACAGTAATCAAAAAGTATCCAAAAAAATCTAAAAACAAAGAAGTCAATGATCCCTTAGAAACGACATCCCTTAGAAACACATCCCTTAGAAACGACCCCATCCCTTACAAACGACCCCATCCCTTACAAACGACCCCATCCCTTACAAACGACCCCATCCCTACATTCAATAAAACCCATTCCTAACTCATCTCATCGTTTTCTCATCAGCCGCATCAAGTCTCTTTAACGTCTTTTTCAAGCTTTCGTCTTTTTATGCTTTTTTGCGTCTTTCATGCTTTTCTGTTCCACATCACACATACACTCGTTCATACCTCTCGTGCCTCCTTACCTGCCAACTGCCTGCTCTAATCGCACCACCCACCCACCACCCACCATATACGACAAGTGCGAAACTCCGAAAACTAATCATGGACAGGAAGCCGCCAAAGAAGTTGTCGTGCCAGCGATGCCGACTCAAGAAGATAAAGTGCAACTACGAGTATCCCTGCAACAACTGCGAACGAGGAAAGTACGAATGTATTCAAGTCACCAACGACATGCGCAAAAAGAGGCCCACCGTGAACTACGTGGAAAACTTGGAACGAAAGTTCTCTCAGCTAATTAACATTATCAAGACTGCCAACAACGTGGTGCTGCTTGACGAGAAAGCCAGTTATCTCAGCTCCATAAACTTGACGAACTTTGTTGATGGAGTTGAAAACGATTACACTGTGGACACCAACGACGATAACGATGCGTCGGTGTACGGCCCCATTTCCATCTACGACAACAACAACATGGTCCGCAAGAATAACCAGGTTCCTACCGAAGAGTTCCGCTACATCAAGCTGTTGAACGTGAACCCCGACGTGTTGCACTGCATCAAGCTCTTTTTTGTGTGGCAGTATCCTGACTTGAACATGTTTATTTTCAGAGAAGCGTTTCTCCAGGAGTTTTTCAAGCCCAAGTACTACAACTTATACTGCTCACGGGTGCTCATATTGAGTATATGTGCTTTAGGATCCAGAATGTCCGATAATAAAACCATTTTTGCCAATTCGGCCAAGTACTATGCCGAGGCAAAGAACTTGCTCCTTAGCAAGCTTAATAATCCTTCCATTACCTCCTTGCAGAGCTTCTTGCTATTGAGTTTCTACGACATTTTCAACGGCTCCAATTCGAGCGGGTGGATGCTTTCTGGTAATGCCATCAGAATGGGGTTTGACTTGGGGTTCCAGCTACATCCAAACTCGTGGTTTCTTAAACTGAAGCTCTCCAACTATAGCAAAGAAATAGACAACGAAATCAAGCTGAGAATCTACTGGGGAACCTATTTGGCCGACCATTTCATCAGCTTGTTGTTGGGCAGACCGTCTTTGTTGAAGCTCAACGATGCCACCATCCCAGAAACCGACGACTTGCCAGAGTTGGAGTGGATAGATGACTACAGATACTTGGATGAAAACGAGAAGAAGCTTGCCACAACAAAGGTTTCCAACATATCGTCTCCTCTTAAAAGTGTCATCAACTTGATTAACATTTCTGACAACATGTTGAATGATATCTTCAACAAGAATTTCAATCAGGACTTTATGGATGATAACAACCATTTATCTGAAACCATCGTAAAGCTCAATGAGTATAACGAAAAGATTGTCAGCTGGAAACGCAATTTGCCCCATGACTTGCAATTCAACAAGGACTTGTTGAAGCGAAATGCTGATAATCCCACCTTGAGTTGCATCAGGTACTACTATTACATCTTGGTGTTATGTCTCAACCGTCCTTTCATCGGTATCGAAGATGAAAAGTTCCAGCTGATCACCTCAGACGAACTTATTCCCAGATCGATCTGTCTAGAATCCATTGAAGACTTGTATTGTGCCATCAACAGGTTCAAGAGCGTCCATGGCTACAACAAGATGTCGATTTTCATCATCTACTGCTCGATTTTATCGATTTCCATTATCTTTTTGTTGAATCCATCCAACTTGAATGATGACGAACTAATCAAGTTGAAGTTCTTCTTGGATGT
Organism: Yamadazyma tallmaniae; assembly: GCA_030569655.1. NCBI lineage: Eukaryota > Fungi > Ascomycota > Pichiomycetes > Serinales > Debaryomycetaceae > Yamadazyma > Yamadazyma tallmaniae. Next base: position 46,792 of record JAJMLL010000036.1, read on the forward strand.
GTTGAAGCAGTGCTCCCAGACCTGGAAGCTTGCAGAGAAGAGTTACAACTCCATTACAGCTCGTTTAGTTGAATTGAACATCGACTTGGATAGCCAGGTGGCTAAGCATGACGAAGTTGAGGTTCATGTAGACAATTCGATGTTGAATGAGTCTATGTTAGAGGGACTTGAGTCGGCGCCACTTCTGTCACAAGAGTTGAGACACTTCTCCAATCACTTGCACAGTCAGGTGGAAACCAATATTGGAGATGTAGGAGCCAATGGAATGGTGGTGGGAGAGATAGGAAGTAATATTGAGTTTTTTGGAGGTCCTCCAGTGTTGATGACTTCTGATTTGTTCAATCAAGACTGGGAGAACTTGTTTCCAGACTATGGGTTTGCTGATAAGAGTTGATGAGGGTGAGGAGAGGCAAACAAGGTTGAGTTGAAATGTCTGAGATGTAAAGCTCATAAACAGTTGAAAAGTTCACAGATAGTTCACAGATAGTTCACAGATAGAAGGTTTAAAAGTTCACAACGAAACAGTTGAAAAGTGAAAACAGTTGAAAAGTGAAAACAGTTGAAAAGTTCACAACGAAACAGTTGAAAAGTTCACAACGAAAACAATTGAAGAGTGAAAACAGTTGAAAAGTTCACAACGAAACAGTTGAAAAAGAAAAAGTTCAAACTAAAACTACAAACAAAAGGTTCTAAAGTCTACAAACACACAAACTAAGATAATCATGTACATACTTAATGAATAACGAAACAACTTTTCCGTGCATACTCGGATAAACCTGGAAAAACATGGGCCCGAGTCGGGTTACAAAATAATACTATTGGACGACTTTTTCTTACAACCGTGCTACTAGCGTGCTACTAGCGTGCTACAACCGTGCTACTAGCCTAATACACTAGAATGCTACACTAGGCTGCTACACTAGCCTACACTAGCCTACACTAGCCTACACTAGCCTACACTAGCCTACGGCACCAGTTCAAATAAACAACTACATGAATAATGACAGCGTAGATTCTATAAATAAAATAACCACTAGTTCAACTTGGTCAAGATAGCATCAGTGAATTCAGTAGTAGAAGCGTTACCACCAATATCCTTGGTGGTGGTTTGACCCTCAGCAATAACATCATAAGTGGCCTTGGAGATTCTGTCAGCATGGTCGTTCAATCCCAAGTGTCTCAACATCATGGACGCAGACAAGATCATGGCAGTTGGGTTGGCGGTGTTTTGACCCTTGATGTCCAAACCAACGTGTCTACAACCTGGCTCAAAAACAGCGTATTCTCTACCGAAGTTGGCACCGGGAACCAAACCTGGACCCCCAATCAAAGCAGCACCAATGTTAGACAAAATGGAACCGTACAAGTTAGGAGTAACCAAAACATCGAATTGCTGGGGGTGGGCCACAGCTTGCATGGAAGCGTTATCAACAATCAAGTCGTTGACTTCAATACCTGGGTAATCTTGAGCAACATCCTTGATGGTTTGTCTGAATAAACCATCACCCAACTTCATAATGTTGGCCTTGTGGATGGCAGTGACCAATTTTCTGTCGTTCTTTTTGGCAAAGTCAAAAGCAAACTTACCAATTCTTTCAGACTTGAATCTGGTCATGATCTTTAAAGATTCAACCACACCGGGGTACGATTGATGTTCCAAACCAGAGTATTCACCTTCGGTGTTTTCTCTAACCAAAGCAAAATCAATTCCTTCCAATCTGCCCTTAACACCTGGAACGTTCTTGATCAAAACCAAAGAAGCAAAGATATCTAATTCCTTTCTTAATGCAACATTCAATGATCTGGACGATGGGGCAGTGGGAGTATACAAGATCCCCTTCAAACCAACCTTGTTTCTCTTCAATGAGTCGACAGCCTCGCTGACACCCTTTTCTTCACCATCAATACCACTGACGTTGACGGTTTCGAATTCAATTGGAACCTTTTGATCCTGGAAGATGGTTTGCACAGAGTCGGTGATTTCCTTACCAATACCATCTCCGGGAATCAAAGTAACGGTGTACTTACCACCGTACTTCTTTGGCAACACGGATTCGGGAGTGGCAAAGCTGGCTAAGCTTCTGATGCTGGTTCTTTGAGCAGTTCTGATCATCTGTAACTATTATTTGAGTATTCTTTTCTCATTGTTTCTATGTTAAAATTTTCAGTAGGAGTTCTGCGCGCGTTTTGATTGGCTGGAAACTTCGGGGTTTCGATGTCGGGAATGTCGGGAATGTCGTGGTTTCGATGTCGTGGTTGCTCGCGGTATGGCTATTCCTGATTTTACCTGTACTGTGGCAAAAAGGGCGTATCTTTGATGTTTTCTGAAGGTGTGGGAGTGTAATCTACAAGAGAAACCGAGCTTAATGATACCAATATTGCCAGTTTTGGATTTTATTTGATTTCCAACATTTTGCGTCTTCGTGATTTTCTCAATCTTTCAATATGAAATCAACCTACAAGAACATCATAAAGGAGCTTAGGATCATTGCTGCCAAGTCCCATTCGCTTCAAGAGACTTCTGTGTTGAAGCGTGAGAAGGCTTTGCTTGAATACAAAAGACTTCAACTTATTAAACATGGAAAACCAGTTGGGGCCATAGATGAAAAAATAGCTACCCTTGGTTCCAAATCAGAACCATCCAAGAAGTTTGAAGAACTCTTCAAGCAGTTCTACAATGAATACTCCGATGAATATGACACTCACGAATTAAAAGGTATCAAAAAGGAAAACATGCAAAATATCTACAAGTTCTTGAACAGCCAGAGAGTGTATCAGGAATTGATCGAAAGATATAACCCGGGGATCAACTTTGACCAGACCGAAAACATCGAAAAGTCCGCCAACAGAGTGGGTTTGAAGGTACCTAACTGAATTTTATAACTCTTACAAACTAAACTAATGTACATATTTAACAATTATCACTTTTTCAGTGAACATTTCTTTACTGCTTACCCGTATCTTGCTTACCCGTATCGAACTTGCTTACCCGTATCGAACTTGTTTACCCGTATCGAACTTGCTTACCCGTATCGAACTCGTTTATGGTTCGCTTCATCGTTATCCTTGCATCGTTTCCCTTCCTTGTTGTTATAAAGTAGACCAGAGTTCTCCTGTTTGATGTGGTTGTTCTCAGCATAAAACTTCTTCAAGTTTTCCAAAACAAGCAAGTCGTTATAGTAGTTCAAGTTGAAATTCAAAGGAAACTTGTAGCGTAAATGATTCAAGGACGTATTAAGATTGAAGTTGTAGTTATCCATTAGAAGGCTGATCAATAAAGCTTTGGAAGTGTTCTCGTTGAATTCTCCCACTATGAGCACATCAATAGAACTATTCATGATTCTAAAAAGCGTGATAAGCCTTATCATCTTAAACAAGTTATTTTTCAAGTTTCCTGATAAAATAGGGCTACTAAGTTTCAAGTTTAAATGGCCGGGCAACTTGTTCAAAATAGAATCAAATTTCTGGTTGTAGGTGATGAAATAGTTCAAATAGTTCTGTAACACCTTGTTAAACCTTTGGTTGAACTCGTTCAAGAGCAGCTGTTCATCCTCAGTGAACTTACTGATGTCAAAGCTCAAGTCCAACGATAAAAGTAGCATGTCTGTGCTGACGGAAATATTGGACTGCTGGACCACCTTCAAAAACTTATAAGTGGGCAAGCAATTAACGATGATTTTGAAGTTGAAATTATTAAGGTATTCCTGTCTGAGCGACCGACTAGTGCCATAGTAGATGTTGGGACATATTTCAGTGATATCAGGATCTGAGACCGTATGGTAGTGTGGGTTAGCGATGGAAATATGACGAATCGGGTAGTTTTCAATCATTTTTGGGAATTCAGTAGTTAATATTTGTGGGTAAAAAGGTGCTTCGTTGGTACGGTCTGGTACGGCGGTACGGTCTGGTACGGTGGTACGGTGGTACGGTCTGGTACGGTGGTACGGTGGTACGGTCTGGTACGGTGGTACTGTCTGGTACGGTGGTACTGTCTGGTACGGTGGTACTGTCTGGTCTGTCTGGTACGGTGGTACGGTCTGGTACGGCCTAGTACAGTATATGGTGCAAGTTGAGCCTATTTTCAAAGCTTCAAGTTAAAATTCACCAAAACAATCACCAACTCACCCTTCGTACGCTTTCGGCTTAAGTAATGACAAAATGTCAACTACCAGTACTAAAACTGCAACTCTGAAAAGATACGCTGCAAAAAATACTTCTCAAAACTGTTGCAGCTCAAATGCTATCAACACTAGCACACTAGCAAACTACAAGAAGCAATGGTCAAACGAAGCAAGACCCGAGAAAAACAGATTCGAAATCGTAAATTAGAATCCTAGAATCCCGCCAGTTTTTATATCTACAGGAAGAGATGTGGGACAGGAATTTAATACCTCCAGAAAAAGAAAGCCAGAATAGGACAAACTGCCATATCCACTGCTTAGTTAAGCAGGCATAATTGGTCAAGTGGTAGTGCCTGGAGATTTCAGGTGCTGTCGTGGGAGTACCGACCAATTGTGGAAGCGCTTTGTGGAAACACCGACCATTCGTGGAAACATTCGTGGAAACACCAACCATTCGTGGAAACATTCGTGGAAACA
>JAJMLL010000037.1:0-49663 GCA_030569655.1 Yamadazyma tallmaniae
GGTAAGAAAGTTTCCAAGGCCGGTTTCAAGGATGTTGTCTTAGAATCCGTTTAATCATACATAGTAATATATTACGATAGTTATAAGTGTAATGAAGACTGTAGTTTGTGGTTTTGAAGGTTTTATACTTTTCTTATTTCAGTATAATAAACACCTGACTTGGGTATAACTGATTTGTGACACTTCTATAAGGAATTATTGGTGAACTAATAAACAACTCCTAACTGGGATATTGTGGTTGTTTGACTATTCCTACTTGTGCTATCGACCCTTGTGTTTCTTTACTTCAGTTCTTTCAGTTCTTTCAGTTCTTTCAGTTCAATTGCACCATCTGTTACCCAATTTTTACATGATTTATGAATTTTGCAAAAACTGAACAAATCAACAGCTTCAATCTTCAAAGTCATAAACAAAAGATAGAAATCCTATCAGTAAACAACTCTTTTTCCGAAGCTAAAATTCAATTTTACAAAATCAGTTCTTGTTTAAAGGATACAATACAAAACCAATTCTACAAAAAGAAACATGATTGAATCAACTCTTTGACAACTGATGACAGAATTTGCAAAAAAATGATCACTCCCAGGATCGAACTGGGGACGTTATGCGTGTTAAGCATATGCCATAACCGACTAGACCAAGCGACCATTGCTGAAGGAATGTTTTCATTACATTTATATACTGAATACTCTAACTCTCTTTCCTCCACAGGATCCAAAAGTTTCTTCTTTCCAAGACCCTAAACTTGGTGAACTAAACCAGAGCCGCACAGAGTAATATGTGGTATATTTCAGACCAGTGCGTAAGTTTGATCCCAACTTCGTTTGATGCCTACTTCGGTCTTTTAAACAGCCATTGTGAAATCGATACTTGACAATGGTTTTCTGGTAATAACAATAACTAATTAGAGATGTAGTATAAATCCTGTCATTCTTTTCTCGTTCGTTATATCTCCGTTTTAAGGTGTTACTTTTGAGCGAACTATGATTGGTCAGAGCTTATGTAACACTTCTATTTTCAGGTACCATTTCGGGTTTAGAGTACAGCTTGAAAAGAGGCTCTTTATCTCCCATTTTTTGCACATCGTTTTCACTTCTCAGTGGTATTACCCACTGACAACATCTCTACCCTCCTCAGACTTTTCAAGCTCTGAGTCCTACATAACTACGCCATTTCGCTTTGCAGCTCAAATTTCAGTGCGAAAAAACATTGCTCCTTTTTGTTGATATCAAATTGCTCTTTCATTGGAGATCTAGAAAGTGCTAGAGATGTCTGAAGTACGTAATACCATTCAATTCTGGTGCCATTATTCATATTAGATCTTTTCTGGTTCATTTTGGTGGGAATTGTGTGAGTTTTGGGGGAAATGTGCCATTGATTTCTCAAATACATGTTTGTGGATACTTGATATATTTTTCATCAGGCACAACACGACATGTATTCAATACTATGGTAGATTTTTGTGGATACCAGGGAAGTATATATATTGGTTATCTCATGATTGCATCGTTGTTGGAGATTTTGCTTTTGACTTGGATAAAGCAACATTCAGTTAACCAAACTTATCCTAAATAACACTATAAAGACGCCCTTGTTCACGATTGTATCACCCTCAATTTCCAAGTCAAAGCTTCACTGATTTATTAAATCCGGATTTTCAATTACTAACATCACTTCTAGAAACACGACATTCCCAATGGCGCTAAAGAAAACATCGCCAATGTTCAGGACCATAACCAGAATGTCAAGAACACCGCACCCGCTGTCAATGCTCCTGTTGAAGGAGAAAAGCCTCTGGTGCTGAAGCCTAAACCTAGTATCAGAGGAAATTCCACTTTCAGTTGGAAGGATGTGGGTCCATGGGCAGTAGACTCCTATTCTGATAAGAAAAAGACATTGCACATCATGAAACAGATTGAAAGCTACGTCATTGATCACTTTTACGGTGATTGGTACTGGAATTCTGCCATTATGATTGGAACTTGTTTCTTCTCTTGGCTAGTGGCCAAGTGGGGTTTAGGATTCTTTTCATTATTGGTGGTGTTGCTTGGAACCAACTCTGTGTATAGATTGGAATTCAGAAGATTTAATCGTGACATCAGAGACGATATGACGAGGATTCATGCTAACAACAGACTTGAAAATGAATTGGAAACCATGGAATGGTTAAATTCCTTCTTGGATAAGTTCTGGGTCATCTACATGCCTGCTATGTCTGAAACCGTTAAGTATTTTGCTAACGAGATAATGAAAGATCAAGCTCCAGGAATGGGAATTGAAAAGATTTCTTTGGATGAGTTCACTCTAGGTTCAAAGGCTCCTAGAATCAACAGTATTAAATCCTACACAAGAAAGGGAAGAGACCACATTGAAATGGACTGGAACTTTAGTTTTGCTCCTAATGATACTGATGATATGACCAAAAATGAGATCAAAAAGAAGATCAATCCTAAGGTAGCCTTAGGTGTGACTGTCGGAAAAGCATTCATTTCTAAGTCCTTACCCATATTGGTTGAAGATATGTCTTTTACCGGAAGAATGAACATCAAATTGAAATTGACTGAGAACTTTCCACATGTTAAGATGGTGAGTGTTCAGTTTTTGGAACCACCAAATATCGATTATGCCTTGAAACCAGTGGGAGGTGATACCTTTGGTTTCGATATCATGACTTTTATTCCTGGATTGTCCTCGTTTGTGAAGACCTTGATCCATGGAACCATGGGCCCAATGTTGTATGCTCCTAATTCGTTGGATGTAGACGTGGAAGAGTTAATGGCTCAACAATCTAACGATTCAACAGGGTGTATTGCTGTGACTATAAAACGTTGCACTAATTTGAAGACAGGGATGGATACTAAACCAAATAGTATTAATCCATACGTTCAAGTTAAAATCCAAAGTAACTCTGGCGTGGATGAAAGAACTAATGTGAAGAAGTTGGTCAATGACCCTATTTTCTTGGACACAAAGTTTATCTTGGTAAATCGCTTGGACAACAATTACTTATCTTTCAATGTGTTCAATTTCCTTGAAGACCAGCCTGACGATAAGTTGATTGGTTCGGTAAGCGTTCCGTTGGCTGACCTTTTGCAAAAAGAAGTCCAAACCAGCGTAGTCAAGAACTTGGTGGAAAGTGGTAAGACTATTGGAAAGATTGAATTCGACCTCAGGTACTTTCCTACCTTGCCACCATTAGTGTTGGACGATGGTACGAAGGAAGAAAACACTGACTCGGAGATTGGTATTATGAAACTTAATCTTCATGGTGCTACTGACTTGGAATTATCTGACACTTTTTCTGGTCTTTTACATCCTTACGCCGAGATCTATGTCAACGATAAACTTGTTAAGAGTTGTCGTAGATTAAGAAAAACCAACAATCCTAATTGGAACCAAAATTTTGAATCTTTGGTAACAGAACAATCTCAAACCACCATTTTAGTATTGATTAAAGATTCAGCGGGTGAGAATGTTGTTGCAAAACTTGAAGCAAACTTGCAATATCTTGTATTTGAAACCTCCAGAGGTCAAGAATGGATCACTTGTAAGCCCATCAAAGAAGGAGGTGTTTCTCCAAAGATTAGAATCACTGCTCAATGGAAGGCTTTGGGGATCACTGATGAAAATGAGAAAGCAAATGCCATGGACTTCCGTGCTCCAATTGGAGGCTTGAGATTACATATCAGAAAAGCCGCAGACTTGAAGAACTTAGAAGCTGTAGGTGAGGTTGATCCATACGTAAGATTGATGTCCAATGGTAAATTAAGAGGTAAGACTCCTACTATTGCTGAGACCTGTAATCCTGTCTGGAACAATGTATTCTTTCTTCCAGTTCACAATCCTAACCAACACTTGTTGTTGAGTATCATGGATGCTGAACCAGATGGAAAGGACAGAAACTTGGGATCTTGTGCAATTCATGTGAGCGATTATGTAAAGAAAAACGACCAAGGTAACTTCTTGGGTTACGATGGTTCTGGTGAAGTGGTGGAACAACCTGTTTTGTTCAACAAGGAAAACAAGGGATACTTATTTTACTCTGTATCTTTTATTCCTGCACTTCCAATCTTGACTCACAACATGTTGAAAAACAAACTGGGATACAGAAAACATTTGCAAGAAATTGAACAGAGAAATGCCCAAAAGAAAGAAAGAGACGAAAAGTTGCTTAAAGAACATCCAGATGAATACGAAGTTGTTCAAACTCAGGAATTGGACATTCCAGACCCTGAAAGAGTTAACATGCCTTTGGAGGATACTATCAAGTACAGAGCAGGTATAGTGGTTGTGAAAGTTCTTAGAGGGAAACTTTCCAAGCCAGAATTATTTGTTCATACCTTATTTGACGACCATGCTTTTCCATCAGGAGTTACACCAAAGATCGAATCGAGGAATTTGAATGTGTCGTCACAGGCTGAAGCTTTTATCAGAGATTTCCCTAACTCCAAATTGATCTTTAGAGTGGCTAAGAAGTTGGAGGTTAAGGTGCAAAAGGATATCATTGACGAGAAAACCTTTTCCACCCTTGATATCTTGAAGAAATCCTACGCCAAACCTATTGACTTGAAAATTGGTGATAATAACGCCATTCGTGTTCAGCTTCAATTCATTCCGTCACCTGTAAAATTGGCTCCATCAGATACTATATTAGATGTTGGTAACATCAAACTTGAAATCGTTAAGGCTGAAGGATTAAAATCTGTTGATAGTAATGGTAAGTCAGATCCATTGGCAGTAATTAAATTAGATGGAATTGAAGTTTACAAGACTGACAAGAAGAAAAAGAACTTAAATCCAGTTTGGAATGAAACCGCAGAGTTCCCAATGCTCTCCAGGTCTAGACAATTGGTGTTGGTTGAAGTATATGATTGGGATTACACTCACGATGATGAATTGATTGGAAGAGCTAATGTTGATCTTTCTACCTTGGAACCCAATTCCATTACTCCTTTCACTGTTGATTTAGATACGCAAGGAACAGTATTTTTGAAGGCAACATTCAAACCAGAGTACATCAGACCTGCGCTTGGAAGTACAGGTGGTTTCCCATTAAGTTTGGGTGGTGCTGCCAATTTTGTGGGTACTGGTGTCGGAGGTGCTGCCAATTTCGTGAGTACTGGTGTAGGTGGTGCTGCCAATTTCGTGGGTACTGGTGTAGGTGGTGCAGGACATATTGTTGGAAGTGGAGTAGGAGCAGCTGGAGACCAATTATCCAAAGGAGCTACCTTTATTAAAGGTTTTGGAAGATCTAAAAAGAAGGATAAAGACGATTATTTCATGGCATCAACTACAGAAAGAACTGTTGACTCTGAAGACAAAACACTTCATGAAGATGCAGCAGAGATCATGGGAGAACTACAAAATGGTGATAAGGTTTCAAACAGTGAAAAAAATGGTCACCAACCACCCGAATCACCAGCTAAAAGCAGAAAAAGCTTCCAAGAAGGGGCAAAGTCTCAATATGCTAGTGACTTGCAATCTTTAAGATCAGGAGCAGCCCCTGGCAGTCCAGTGCCAGCATTACCCAACGTTCAATCTGAATTCCTTCCTCCTCCCCAAAGACCAAACTTTGGGCTCGAAAGAACAGGTACTCATGGTTCTGCTGCCACCGGAGATTCTAGTTTTGCCAATAGTCTCCATGGCTCGGGAGCCATCGCTGGTAGATTGACCATCATAGCAGCATCAGGGTATGAAGCAACCAATGTAGATGTCAAGGCCACCTTGAAAACCAGTACCAAGCAAAAGGATATCATCAAAACCAGAGGCTCCAAACTCGACAAGACTCTGGGATTATTCAAATGGAACGAAGGGTCTCCGTTCAAGTGTACGCCAGAAAGTACAATTACATTAATTGTGAGAGAACATCATACATTTGGAAAAAACACCCCTTTAGACCAATACACCATCAACTTGTTTGAGATGCTTGATAAAGACCAAGTGATAACATTGAGAGGAACTGCAGGGACTTTGGAAATCCATATGAAGTACATGACCAGTTAATGCCAGTTGATACTTGGACCCACATAAAATGTCTCACATGTGACTGCGCATGTGACTATAGTTATTTTCATGTTAAAAATGTACTGTTATTACTTTTGATCGCGCCGCGTGACTCTGTGACTGCGTTTTTCGCACTTGAAAATCGCACGACCTAAATCTCAGTCTTAAGTGAAAAATAAAAACTGAAAATTTTTACTTGATAAACTTATCATAATACAAGATGGCTCAATCCGTATGTTAATATAGCAAGTAAGGTGGACGATATGTGAGACGAGACGAATAAACTAGTAACATGGTACCAGCAGAATATACATGTGTGACCAAAAGAATCAACTACAATAGCCAGAAATACCGAAAACAACTGAACCGTTTGAAAAGATGAAAACCAGACATCTAATGTTTCCAGTGCAATTCCAAGTATATTTGCAAGTCACAGTCATATCATTCACGCCAAGTAACCTCTAGATAGAATTTTATACTAACCTTTTAGGCTCCACAATGGTACCAAACTGAAGACGTTCCAGTTCCAAAGCAATCTAGAAAGACTGCTCGTCCACAAAAATTACGTTCCTCCTTGGTCCCAGGTACCGTCTTAATCTTGTTGGCCGGTAGATTCAGAGGTAAGAGAGTTGTCTACCTTAAAAACTTGGAAGACAACACCTTGTTGGTTTCCGGTCCATTCAAAGTTAACGGTGTTCCATTGAGAAGAGTTAACGCCAGATACGTTATTGCCACCTCCACCAAAGTCAACGTTGAATCTGTTGATGTTTCCAAGTACGATGTCAAATACTTTGCCAGAGAAAAGGACTCCAAGGCCAAGAAGTCTGAAGCTGAATTTTTCAACGAAGAACAACCAAAGAAAGAAATCAAGGCTGAAAGAATTGCTGACCAAAAGACCGTTGACGCTGCTTTGTTGGCTGAAATCAAGAAGACTCCATTGTTGAAGCAATACTTGTCTGCTTCTTTCTCATTGAAGAACGGTGACAGACCACACTTATTGAAGTTTTAGGGGAGTACATATAAGTCTCTGTATAGAGTAATAAACCTGTAATGTTACGGAAGTGTAATTGTTGTTGTAGTGATTTCTGAAATGGGTGTGTGAAGTAATAGTGTAAATGCTAGGCTGTGATTGAAATATTAGATTATCAGGTAGTTAATGCTAGCATTAAGTGTGAATTATATACATCTACGAATACTTGTATGTGTTAGTATTGTAAAGTATGGAATGTAAACCATGAAGTGGTGTCTCGGTATTGTAAATACTCCCCAACTACTCTCTACAAAGATAGTACTCCAAAATGCAAAACTGAAACGCTAAAAATACAGGCTCCTGTAATTACTACCGAAAAGTACCCGTTTCATTGATTATCTCTCTTCAACTGACACTTCAGCCGAACTAAATTCAGTTATAGAAACGAAAATTCACATCTGATTTCTGGGTTTTCCAGAATCTGATTAATTATCCAATTGCTCAACGCTGTAACCAGTTCAGTGCCACAATATCATTCTGTAATACCCGAATATCTACATTGACCACCATAGAAACCGTCTGCCTTTTCTGGTCACGTGGCTCTCATCTCATCTCATCGAAAAAACGTCTTCGAAAATTCCAAATTATCACATCATGGCCAGCTTAATTCCTATTGCTACCTACAACTTGAATCTCCAACCTTTCCAGCCTGCTGCTGCTATTGAGTTTGAGTACCCTAGTACTGTTAGAATCACCTCAGTTGCCATTGATCCTGAATCCGTGGACGAAAATGACAAGCCTAGTACTTTGAGAATGTTGAAGAGAAAGCTTCCAATGATCGATGAGGAATTGGATGACGAGTACTTTGAAGGTGAAGACAGCGAAGAAGAAGAAGAAGAAGAAGAAGAAGAAGAAGAAAACCCAAAGAAATCTCAAAAGGATGATGATGACGAAGAGGAAGATGATGAAGAATTTGATGACGAAGATACCGAAGAATTCGTTGTTTGTACTTTATCTCCTAAATTCCAATACCAACAAGTTGTTGATATCACCATCCAACCAGATGAAGAAGTTTACTTCATTGTCACTGGTTCTTATCCAATCCATTTGGCTGGTAACTTTGTTGACCATCCAGATGACGAAGACAGTGAAGAAGATGACGAAGATGATGAATATGATGAAGATGAATACGACTTGACCCCAGATGAAGAAGAAATCTACGATTTGGATGATTTGGAAGATGCTTCTGACATTGAAAACAAGATCGAAGAATTGGTTCAAGAAGACAGAAAGAGAAGTGCTGAAGAAAGTGAAGAACCAAAGAAGAAAGCCAAGACTGACAAGAAAAACGTCAAGTTTTCTCCTCAATTAGAACAGGGCCCAACTGGTTCTGACTTTGTTGAAAAGAAGGACGCTAAGAAGGAAGCTAAGAAGGACACTAAGAAGGAAGCTAAGAAGGAAACTAAAGAAGCTAAGAAGGAAGACAAGAAAGACAACAAGAAGGAGGTTAAAGAAACCAAGAAGGAGGTTAAAGAAACCAAGAAGGAAGAAGTAAAGGAAAAGAAGTTCCCAACTAAGACCCTCCTTGGTGGAGTTGTCACCGAAGACAGAAAGGTTGGTAAGGGCCAAGTCGCTAAGTCTGGTAACAAGGTCTCTATCAGATACATCGGTAAGTTGAAGAACGGTAAGGTCTTTGACAAAAACACCTCTGGTAAGCCATTCTCCTTTGGATTGGGTAAGGGTGAATGTATCAAGGGTTTTGACTTGGGTGTCGCAGGTATGGCTGTTGGAGGAGAAAGAAGAGTTGTTATTCCAGCCAAGATGGGTTACGGTTCCCAAGCCTTGCCAGGTATTCCAGCCAACTCTGAGTTGACCTTTGACATTAAGTTGGTTTCCTTGAAATAGATTGAATAAATATTGTGTTGATTGTTCTATTGCCAGGTTTACTGATTTCTGATTTGTAGCTGCTGTTAGTTATGTTCTAGTTTGTATTATGTTTCTGTTGTGGTCTATAATCTACTGATTTTGTCTATGTTTCCCTACTTTTCTTTCTATTTAGCTGTTTTTGGTATAACATTTTATAATACCTTCAAATATAACATAGCTCTTTATAATACCTTCAAATATAACATAACTCTTTATAATACCTTCAAATATAATCAATAATACACTCCTATTCTATTGTATGACTGTCAAGAATTGTATTAATGCCATCAATATATCTTCTTACCAAGCTTCGAAGACGGTTTAAGATTTATTAGAACGTAGCAAACTTGTTCTTCTTCGCTACATAAATCTTGTTTGTTTCACTATTGCTTAGGTTGTTCTGTTCATTTTAAATACATAGGCCCTTGTACATGGTACGTTCTATGATGAGATTGATACTTACTAAATTTGACGCTTGAATGCCAGTGTTGGCGATTGTGTAGTGTTTGCATATTTCTTTCATCCTTCACCAATTGTTATAGGGTATTCCTATTCAATGTAACCGGTAGTTATAGGGTATTCAACTATTTCACTATAATTGTTATAGGGTATTCACTATTTCACTATAACCAATTGTTATAGGGTATTCACTATTTCACTATAATTTGTTATAGGGTATTCACTATTTCACTATAACCAATTGCTATAGGGTATTCAACTATTCAATGTAACCATTACTTATAGGGGTATTCTAATTAGTCATCTTGTTTATCACTTAGTATAATAAATGCAATATCACCTGAAACTTACTTATCTTTCATTTATAGCTTCTATTTATATTTTACTCTTTAAGTGATGTAGTTTCTAATCTTTCAGTTTCTTTCATACTATTGCATACTTTCACTGTAGTTTTCACTTTTGAATACTTCTAAACTGAATACTTTAAACTGAATACTTTCACTTTTGAATACTTCTAAACTGAATACTTTAAACTGAATACTTTCACTACTACATATTATAGTCTACTAGTTGTTTACGGCTTCCTTCACTTTTCCTAAAAATTATCCTTCACTTCACCTTATTTCTCCACTACTTTTCACTCCTCACTGGATTAATTATTCAATCCACCATATTTCACTCAATTCTGATATTTTTCGATCCTCCTTTCACTATTCTACTCTTTAAACCTATCACACTCTACATCTTTTTTTTTTCTACAACCCTTCGGCATTTCTTCCACTCTCCACCACACCATGTCACCATTCACCATCAGACGTGTACGAGCGCGCCATCGTATAATTTTTCACTACCTATCACTCAGAATGATGCTCCTCAGAGCTACCAATGCCATAACCAGGTTCCTGGCAAACAAGCCCATTCATGTGATTGCGATAACTGCCATTCTTGCCTCCATGTGCTATTTGGCTGTTGTTGATGAGTACATTCCTGACACTTTTACTCCTTCTGCTACTACTTATTACCATCCTGCTAAAGGTGAATGGTCCCAGATTTCAGATCCTTCGCTTTATTCTGATGCTGCTGCTTACACTGTTGTTCCTTTGAAGTTCTCGAGGCTCCTGGACCTGCTTCCTGCTGTTAAGAACGCTCACCATGGTGTGGGTCGTAACGAACGTTATGTGGTGACTGATAGCGCTAACTATACCACCACCTTGGACACCTTAAACAACCTCATTTCTGACGGTGTTGTGTGGAGATTCAGAAGTAACAGTAGATTCACTGTTTATCTTGAATATTTCAGATACACTGTTGCTCGTACCAGAAACTTGATTCAACTTGCAGAAGGCTTTGATGTGGCCTTGATCACGGTTGCATATGCTTCTATGTGGTATACTTTTGTCAAGGTGTTCTTTGATATGAAAAAAGCTGCTGGCTCTAAATTCTGGTTAGCTTTCTGTACCTTGCTTCTGCTGACTTTTGCATTTTTGTTTGCATTATTCACCACCACCCAATTGTTGGGAATCAAGGTTCCTATTTTGAGTATGACTGAGGGTTTGCCATTCTTGGTGGCCATCATTGGATTCAAGCATAAGGTTTCCATCGCTAGTCTTGTTCTGAAGAATTCAACTTCCAAAGAAGACGTGCGTACTGTTATTTCTTCAGCCATAACCTCCCACTTAATTTCGTTTTTGAGAGATCATTTCGTTGTAATTGGGGCTTTATTGGCTGTTATTGTGTATGCAAACCACTTGGAAGGCTTGAGAAACTTCTCCATACTTGCTACCTTGATTTTGTCCTATGATTTGGTCATGGTGTTTACTTTCTTTGCCTCGATTTTGGCATTGAAAGTAGAAATCAACCGAGCCAGAGAAACTGAAAACTTGAAGAACGCTTTGCAGGAAGATGGAATCTCCTCCCTTGTAGCTAACAATATTGCTGCTGGGTCCTTCAAAGAGAAGAAGAACGAAAATATCTTTTCTGCTCAAAATACCTCTATCTTGTCTTTTAAGGTTGCCATGATAGCTGGTTTCTTTGGTTTCCATGCCTTCTGGTTGGGTAGTAACTGGTTGTACAGCACTGCTGCTTCCGTTGCTTCAGATGTGGTTGTTCCAGTTGTTGGAGTCCCAAAAACTTTCACCAAACACATTCCTATTGGATCAAATGGTACAGTTTTGACTGTTCTTTCTACCAGAACTTATGTTCCTGTAGGAACAGTGGTCAAGTTGGAAGATGCAGTTGTGAGAGTTCTCGAACTAGTCAGCAGGTCTATCAGAGATCATATTCTTTCCAAGTTCATTTTCCTTGCCTTCATTCTATCAGTTTCTATCAATGTTTACTTCCTCAATGCTTCCAGACACCAAGTTTCTGCCACCAACAAGTTGATCGAACATGAAATTACCCGTCCTAAAGAAAGAAAGTATAGCATTAAGAACTCTTTGGAAACAAAACTCAACGTTGAAGAATCCACTATCGGTTCCGAAACTGACGATACCTCTGCCAATGTTAGCGAAGAAGAATTTGAAAAGAAACCCCTTGATCAATGTGTTGAAATCATGAAAGCTGGAAACACCAAATCCCTTCACAACGACGAAGTATCTGACTTGGTTGTGGCTGGTAAGCTTCCACTTTATGCTTTGGAAAAACAATTGGCTGATAACAAAAGAGCTGTGTTAGTCAGAAGAAAAGCAATGGCTTCGATTGCAAATGCTCCAGTTTTGAATTCCAAGAAGTTGCCATACTCTGGTTATGATTACGATAGAGTATTTGGAGCCTGTTGTGAAAACGTCATTGGTTACATGCCAATTCCGGTAGGTATTGCTGGACCTTTGGTTATTGATGGAAAGTCTTACCACATTCCTATGGCTACTACTGAGGGATGCTTGGTTGCATCTACTATGAGAGGTTGTAAAGCTATGAATGCTGGTGGTGGTGTAAGTACTGTCATTACCCAGGATGGTATGACCAGAGGTCCTTGTGTAAGATTCCCTACCTTACAAAGAGCTGGAGGTGCTAAAATGTGGTTGGACTCAGATGAAGGTCAAAAAATCATCAAAAAAGCATTCAATTCTACATCCAGATTTGCTCGTTTGCAACATATTAAAACCGCTATCGCAGGAACCATGTTGTTCATTCGTTTCAGAACTACCACTGGTGATGCCATGGGTATGAATATGATATCCAAGGGTGTGGAACACTGCTTGAAGTTCATGACAGAAGAATGTGGTTTCGAAGATATGGAAGTCATTTCTGTTTCTGGTAACTACTGTATTGATAAAAAACCTGGTGCCATCAACTGGATCGAAGGAAGAGGAAAATCTGTAGTGGCAGAAGCAAGAGTTCCTAAGGATGTCGTTCAAAAAGTGTTGAAATCTGACGTCAAAGCTTTAGTGGAATTGAACGTCAGCAAAAACTTGGTGGGTTCAGCCATGGCTGGTTCTATTGGGGGTTTCAATGCTCATGCCGCTAACTTGGTCACTGCTGTTTATTTAGCTTGTGGTCAAGATCCGGCACAAAATGTCGAGTCCTCGAATTGTATCACCTTAATCAACGAATTAGATAACGGAGACTTATCTATTTCAGTTTCTATGCCTTCTATTGAAGTTGGTACTATTGGAGGAGGAACCATTCTTGAGCCACAAGCTGCCATGTTGGAATTGTTAGGTGTCAGAGGCCCACATCCTACTAATCCTGGTGAAAATGCCAGACAATTGGCTAGAATTGTTGCCAGTGCAGTATTGGCAGCAGAATTGTCACTTATTTCAGCATTGGCTGCTGGTCACTTGGTTCAATCACACATGCAACACAATAGAAAGGCTCCTGCTGCTGCTCCAACCACCATCACTCCTGCTGACCTTGAACGTCTCAAAGAGGGCGCTGCCAGTTGTATTAAATCCTGATCTATTCAAAAGTTTGTAAAATATGCATTTGAACTTAATATACTTGGTTGTTGGGTGTCGTAGACAGTACTCATGTAGAACGGTCCTGAATAACTTTATGTTTAGTCACATGATATGATAAGCTCTCGGTGCCTTTTCCAGCCCCGGTTCGCGCCGTTGTCGCACCGTTCTTCTGCCCCACCTCGTCCTACCTTTAACGCTTCAGATCGCGCCGCGAATTTTAAAATCAGTCATGGTTCCTATCTCACAAACTATTGGAGCTAGTATCCCAAATAACACCGACCATGCAGTTTCGGTATCACTTCCAACCTGGGAGTCTACTGTGGGGTATGAAGAAGGTGAGGAATGGGTTGTTTCTAAAATGTCGTCAGGTTATCCTCGTTTTTTCATCCACTCTATCATCCAGAAACTCTGCGAGAGAATTCTTGGGAAATACGGTAGAGGTAACGAGCTTTGTATGGTTTATCCCAGCTACTCCATTGCTAAGAGATGTAGGGAGTTTATTTATCTGAAATTGTCAGAATCCACCAAAGACGAAACCAAACTTAGAGTCCTTCAACTTGGTAGTGCAGGTCCAAAAAAAGATAGTGAAAAGTCAGTAATTATTGAAACCAATATTGGAGTTGTTTTTTTCCCTGCACACCTCTTTTCACTTGCAAAAAGCTATTGGCAGCATTCTGGAGAGGGTGTATCATCTCGTCAGGCAGAATATCTACTTAAGCATCTTTTCAATGAGTCTGCAACCGCCACGCACTCCATTAAGTTTGATATTAACAAACTAGGTAATTCCAAATCAGAGATACAGGCTAGAAGAATCCAGAAAATCTCTCCAAGCATCAACAGACAGTTCAAGCGCAAAAAAGATAAGGAGGAAGAGGACTACGACATTCACATAGACCAGAAATACGGTCGTATTTTGGACCTCAAATTTGCAACCGCAGCCAAAATCGCTTTGAAGCGTCGTATCATTGGAAATATAGAACTGATAGGCTCTGAGGTCGAATTAGACATTGCTAAAATCAAAGAAGATACTGATAAAAACAAACATTTTAGTGAGGATGACGTCTATTTGTTTCCATCAGGAATGGCTGCAATTTTCAATGCTCACAGAGCTTTGTTGCAAGGAGCTCCAGAAAAGTCTGTCTGCTTTGGGTTTCCTTACGTTGATACTTTGAATATTCTAAAAAAGTTTGGTCCTGGTGTGATTTTCTTGGGATTGGGAGACGATGGTTCATTGGACGAATTGGAAGAAAGATTAAAGACTGAAAAAATCATGGCTCTTTTTTGTGAATGCCCTTCAAATCCGCTTCTTAAAACTCCTAACTTGAGAAGAATCAGAGCTTTGGCTGATAAGTACAACTTTGCTGTCGTTGTAGATGACACGGTTGGAAACTTTATTAATATCAACGTGCTCCCATTTGCAGATGTGGTAGCCACATCATTGACAAAGCTTTTTTCTGGTGACTCCAACGTCATGGGAGGTTCTATTGTGTTGAATAAAGACTCAAAGAACTATGATTCTTTGAAGCAATACTTCAATGCTAGCTATGAGGATGTTTTCTGGGCCCAGGATGCCTTGGTTATGGAAAGAAACTCTAGAGATTTTGCACAAAGAGCTGAAATTATTAACGAAAATGCTTTAGAAATCGTCAAGTTCCTTCAGGACTGCCCTTTAATATCCAAAATCTACTATCCTGCAGTTTCTAATACAAAGAACTACTACGATGAAATAAAAACCAAAAATGGTGGCTATGGAGGTCTTATATCGTTTTTGTTTGAAGACCCTGGTGATGCCATTTGTTTCTTTAATGCGATGAACTTCCACAAGGGTCCTAGTTTGGGAACTAATTTCACGTTAGCCTGTCCTTACACTATCTTAGCACATTACCAGGAATTGGATGAGGTAGAGCAGTGGGATGTGGACAGAAACTTGATTAGAATCAGTGTAGGATTGGAGGAAAGAGAAACCTTGTTGGAAGTAATGCAGGAAAGTTTGGCTGTTACCATGGCTAGACACAAGTCTATTTAATTGAATAGATAGTTGCTACACTTTATTAGAATAGTATCATCATTCGAATACACATATTAGAACTACCCAAAGGCAGTAAGAAAATTATTGATGAAAACTTTATTCATTAAGTAAAACTATTTGTCTCTGGAATTATTCATTAGACATTATGCAGCTTGTTTCTATAAATATTGTCGTAATTCTTCTCCTGTGTCCAAGTAGTCTTTACTATCCTGGAAACTTCATATGTTTGCATGGCTCTGGTTCTTTTCCTAGAATCTCTACATGATCTACATTTCCCACGAACCAATACTTTTCATGATTTTCAAAGAAATCCTGCCACTTTTTAATATCTATAGCTGCTTCTTCAGAATCTAATCCCCTAAGATCATAGGTAAATTCATCAGGTTTATTAAAACATCCAGTCACAAAGGCTCTGGCACTGTCTTTTCCACTGAAAAATCTATATGCTCCATTTGTTCCGTATATATGTCTAGAACTACTCACATCGTACACTTTCCCATTGATTCCTATGTAAATAGGCAAGCTCTCGTCTGTACCATTGTACAATGCCAATTGCTCAAGACTCAAGTTTACGTAATCCTGTGTCATGAACTTGTAGTAGGCTATGTTCAAATACTTACCATTGTAGCCCCAAGTGGTAGAGGAGGTGATCCAGTATGAGAGAAGTGCATTTAGAAGGATAATTCCCCCTACCATTCGAAGAATATCAAGTATTCCAAATCGTTCCATTGTTTGAAATTTTGAGACTGAGAATATTCTCAAGTAGTAGTCTATTAATTTTAGTATCTTTAGTATCAGGTTTCGTATCAGGAATTGGATATGTGTATATGGTGCTCCATTCTATTTTCTCCTCTTTATCTGAATTCTCTTTTATTTGTTTAAGAAAATTACATAATACTTGTACTATATTACACATGTAATTGTAAGACCAATCTACCGTTTATCTCTTTATATATACATCTGTTCTTGATCTTCCTTAATTACCAAAGAATATTTCGTTCCCTTTCGGGTTCTTGCTGCCAAAATTAAAGTTATTGGAATTTGGATTGACAATATCTCCCCAGAATTCTTCTCCAATG
The DNA here is from genome assembly GCA_030569655.1 of Yamadazyma tallmaniae. Lineage (NCBI taxonomy): Eukaryota > Fungi > Ascomycota > Pichiomycetes > Serinales > Debaryomycetaceae > Yamadazyma > Yamadazyma tallmaniae. The sequence continues at coordinate 16,366 of JAJMLL010000037.1, forward strand.
TTGTAGAAGTTGTTATCCAATTCGTCAAACCCTGGAACTCCTAAAAAGTTGGAGTTCACTCCTGAACTTGGTGTATCCATAGCGTTGGAGTTAGACTCATGAGCTTCATTGGCATTCCCATTTTGTAGGTTTCTTTCCTCTGAAGCTGCATTCAAAAGACTATTCAATGGTAGGGTAGGATACGACATTTCTAACTGTCCCGAGTTGTTCGTCAGACTTGAATGTTGAAGTTGTGGTTGCATGGGTGCTGTTTGTATGGGTGCTGTTTGTATGGGTGCTGTTTGTATGGGTGCTGTTTGTATGGGTACTGTTTGTATGGGTGCCTGCGGTTGAATAGTTCCATTTGTTCCCTTATATGGAAAACCCCCTTTGTAATCAACATACTGTGTTGGTCGTAAACGGTTTAATTCACCTTTAAGTTGATCATCTTTAGCTGATTTCAGGCTCAATGGTGGAAGTGACCGACCTGGTTGAGGTCTTTGCATTTGATTTTGGAATTGTGCCTTTAAGTCATCATGATATTGTGCTAATGGGTTTGAAGTTTCGTCGCTTTTCTCCTTACTCTTTTCATTTCCATTTCTTTCAGCACTCAATGCTGACTTGAATGTGGCAGCATATGATAGTACATCCAAGGATACGTGAGGCTGGACACCATAGCCTGACTCAGTTGTCAACACGAGCTCGGAAGTACCTACTTTGTTTAGGTAGTTATACAGATCCAAAGAAGGATCTTTAAAGTTGGTGGGGGTCCCTCCTTCACCTGAAAGTAATCCTTGTACCTGATTAGCGTATGTTTGAATAAACAATTGGAGCATTAACGAAATCTTTTTGATTGTGTAATTGAATGGATACTTTTTAGCTGAAGCCAAAAACATGAGGTTGGTTTCCTGGACTACTTTAATAGCATCTACAGGAACCAAGTCTTTTTCTATATGCAATGGAAACGACAATATCAAATATCTGAGTCTCAACAACATTCCAGCAGTATAAATAATTCTAGAAATGTATAATAACGGGACATATGGAACCTTATCTGGACCAAGACGATTAAAGTAATCCAAACAGTTGAAGCAAGCAGTGGTGCATTTTGAAATTGACTTAATGGCCTCACGCTTTATGTATATAGTTCCCTCTTTGGTCAACCCAGCTACTTGGGTCAACAAAGGCTCATGTAAATATGCTTCCACGCTGTAGTAGTATGCCATGATCCCATCACTGCTTCCAATTTTTGTCTTGATAAGATTCAATTCTTTCTGTATATCACTGATAACCCAGTTGGTTGCCACACCGTTATTACCGCTAACATCTGCCGAGTGTATAGTGTTTAGAACTCGTTCTAAGACATGGTTCAATCTTGATAGCAATGCCAAGTTCACAAGCTTAGGATCGCTAGATTTCTCTAAGTATGCACAACATTCTTCTACATATGGAGTCCATTTAACATAAATGTTTCTTCTCAAAATCAAGCACGTTGCTACTGTCCCAATGTACAATAACATAATCACCTTTCTCTGCTGTACTGAAGTGTCGTCATTATCAACACTACCATCGCCTGGTCCTTTAGCTACTATTCCCAAATCATGAAGTAACCCTACTGATAAAGCATTGAGCAAATGGAATCTTCTTTGTTTAACAAGCTCGGGTGAATTGTACCAGAATCCCAATAATAGAATAGCTTTCAAAAGCTCTTCGTTCTTATTTCCAGCCACAAAAACCTGGAGCATCAAGTGCTTGGTAGTAACCACTTCCACAATCAAATTGATGGCTTCATCACCCTCTGTCAACACCAAAGATATTATACACATGATCGAATTAAACAAATAAGGCTGGGATGCTGCAAATTCTTCGGCTGCCATATTTTCAGGAACATCAATGTATGGAAACTGGGGGTAGAACCCTTCTCTGTATAGTTTCAACCTCTGTTCTGCATCTTCAACACTGATGACATTTCTACTAATTACGTCTATCTTTTCATCCTTGCTCCATATAAAAGACCCTCTCTGCTTGGCACTGTGTTTGAGATCATTGCTGAGCTTCATGAATGTGCCTCTACTATTTTTGGACAAGATTCTGATTTCCTGCTGCAAGTCACTTTTACTAATAAACTCAGTTGGTTGATTTTGGGAGGTGGCTTTTTGCTGAAGTTGGGCTTTCAAATCTGCTATTTCCTTTTGGAGCTTTTCTATAGTCGTTTCTTCTTCTTCAGGAGCAGAACCAGCTTTTTCACCTTCCAATCTGGCAGCTTCTCTGGCCTCAAGTATCTCTGCTTTTCTCCTACGCTTTCTGGGCTGGTTGAGGTCAATTTCACATACTCTTTTGGTATTCAAACACCTAATACAGGGACCGGCTGGATCTTGTGGATCTGCTGGAGTACATTTGACTTTTAAGCTATGACAGCTTTTACATGCAACTGATCTTCTTGTATTTTTCTTCTCTTTTTCTTCTTCCATTCTGGAATGAGGTATTTACTTCACCAGAAACCTATTGAATAACCGCTTGTGTTTTAGTTCAGGTATAAAGAAACCTTTAAAAGCAGGTTTAATGTCTTCACAACGAACTGCTAAACTTCTATATTGTATGTGCTTTGCAATTTACAACCAAAATATTATTCTCTTATTCTTGATGCAACTGCACAGCTAGTCTGTCATTAATGTGGCTGTCGTTTAATCCCCCCGTAAACTAACTGAATCTTAAAAACTCCGTCACTGTCGGAAGTAAAATGCGACAGTGAGTTTGCTCAAATCGTACTCGGCTACAACACAATAACGTGAAATAGAAAGGCTTGAGGGTATTTTACTGTAAAAAAAGTGGATGATGATACTTTTTGTGGGCCCTCAGGAGGTATTAACTTTGAGTGAGTTGTTAGCGTCTATGGCTTCAGGGAACCTAATACCTGTTATAGTACGATTGCTACGTTTTCAAACTTTAAAGCCGTCTGAAGTTTAACTGCTTCATCAATTTCCTGATTGGGAGTTGCGACTTATTTCTTTATGACAATTTCGTCATAACATGTAAGAGGTGTATTCTAATTGTTGTCTTCTAATTGTTGTGTTCATGATTCAAGCCCAATGCAATCATAAGATTCGATTTATTCATTATTTTGTATATTGTCACCAAGCATTTTAAAGTTGACACATAACCATATAAATGTTAAAAATCCCTAACACTGTTCCTGAGTAACCCATGTATAGTTTTTATCTTCTAATACTGTCAGGTACGCCTCATTCTTGGGAAGTTCTAACTGTGGTTGCTTACAAACCCACACCGGCCACATCCCAAAACGTGCTGATGTTGCTCGCATCAATCCATTCTAGGTAAATCCGATATCGCTATTCCGTAGACGTTGGACTATAAAACTCCAGGAAACACCATTATCGAATCCTTCAACTCGTTCGACGTAAATAATGTCAATTTCAATTCCTAAAAAAGGATTCGGTACCATGTCCATGACCTGGACCCCTAATCCTCCACCACTTGAAGAGTCCGTTAAGGCTCTTGAATACACTAGAAGCAAATATGGAGTCAAGTTCTTCAATGGTGCCACATTCTACCAATTTGTTCCAGAGAGATTGAATCTTCAGTTGCTTAAGGACTTTGCTACCCAAGCAAATGATCCAGAGTTGGTTATCTCCATTAAAGGTGGTGTAGATATCGTAGCACATCGTGCTGTTAGTTCTAAAGAATTTCTTGACGAAGAAATTGCCATTATCAACGAGTATTTGGGTAGCATTGTTCCAAAACCAAAGATCTTATATGAAATGGCCAGAGTTGCTCAAGATCTTCCAATTGAAACATCCATTGGGTATATCTATGAACATGTGAAAGCAGGTAGAATTGATGGGATTTCTCTTTCTGAAGCTGGTGCAGAATCTATTAAAAGAGCTGCAGCTGTAGCACCTATCTCCTGTGTTGAAGTTGAGCTTTCTTTGTTCACCCAGGACATTTTCTACGACGGAATTGCTGCTGAGGCTGCTAAACATGGTATTCCAGTGATTGCTTATTCTCCATTATCCAGAGGACTTTTAACCGACTTTGCAGTTGAGACTGACTTCCTTAATTCTATTGATCCAAAGGATATCAGAGTTGCTTTTGGTTTTGATAGATTCAAACCAGAGAACTTTGAAAAGAACAAAGCTCTTCTTAAAAAGTTGTACGACTTTGCACATTCCAAAGAGCTTTCATTGGAATCGTTAGCATTGAGCTGGATCTTTGGTTTGTCGAAATTGCCAGAATTCCAAGGTGTTAAGAACTTGCCACATATCACTCCTATTCCTTCAGGTACTAAGCCAGAAAAGATTGATAAGAATCTCGCCCACTTGATTGAACTTAGTGAGTCTGATTATGCTGAAATCCAAAAAATCTTGGATACTCACGAGGTTGCTGGTTTGAGATACAACGAAAGGTTTGCACCTTCTTTGAGTGTCTAGTTTATTGAATATATGATTATGGGTATAATGAATTTGAAGAATAAGCTGTGGAATGAACTTCAGAATGAACTTACAGATATTATCTGTTAGTGATAAACTAGTGGTAGATAAGCCAGTGGTAGATAAGCTAGTGGTAGATAAACTAGTGGTAGATAAGCTAGCGGGAATAATCTTCTCTTTACCGGTAGCCAAAACATAAGTTCCGGTTAAGACAAGGTTCAAGAAGTTGAACCTACAAAAGAAGAACCAGAAGCTAAACGTAGATATGAATAAATCAATTATATTCACACTTTATCCAACGTGCATAAGAATCGATCTCTTTTAAACCTGATAAGAGCATCATGAAAAAAAGGCTCCATAGTTACTTTCGTGTTTCCAACTGATTATGACTATTCATTTACATATTTCTACTCTCTGGCTCTCAAAGGCACAAAAGTCTAAGCCTCCATCTACTTTGAAACCTTCAACCTGGAGAACCAGGAACAGGCGCTAACAAATATTCGATGCGGAACCGCTTTTCGGAGTTTGTTTCAAACGGAAACGGATCTAAGACTTTCGGTAATAACGTCAAGTATAAAACTACGTTTTTTTAGGTTTGGATTCTCCACCAATTCATACATTTCTAAATGACAGTTGCAATTACTACTAAAGGATTCGGTACCATGTCCATGACCTGGACTCCTAATCCGCAACCTCTTAAAGACTCAGTCGAGTCTCTTGAATATGTGAGAAGCAAATATGGGGTCAAGTTCTTTAATGGTGCCATGTTCTACCAATTTGTTCCAGAAAGATTGAACTTGCAGTTGTTAAGGGAATTCGCTATTCAGGCTAAGGATCCAGAGTTAATTATCTCCATTAAAGGTGGGTTTGATGACCGTAAGTATTGTGCTGATGGATCCAAAGGTTTTATTGATGAAGAAATTAGGGTAATTAATGAACACTTCGATGACATTGTTCCAAAACCAAAGATTGTGTTTGAGGTTGCCAGAGTAGATCCTAAAACCCCAATTGAAGAATCTGTAGCTACAATCTACGAACACGTGAAAGCAGGAAGAATTGATGGTGTTTCTATTTCTGAGGTTGGTGTCAAATCTATTGGAAAGGCTGCTGCAGTGGCTCCAATTTCGTTTGTTGAGTTGGAACTTTCTTTGTTGACTCAAGATATCATTGAAAATGGTATTTTGGCTGAAGCTGCAAAGCAAGGCATCCCAGTGGTTGCTTATTCTCCGTTGGCAAGAGGTCTATTGACTGATTTCAGTATTGAAGGTGATTTGTTGAGTACTATTCCCGAAGGGGATCTCAGACGTCATTTCGACAGGTTTTCCCCTGAAAACTTTGAACAAAACCATGTTATTCTTAAGCAATTGTACGATTATGCTCATAACAAGAAGAACACAACTTTGGAATCCTTGGCTTTAAGTTGGATCTATGGTTTGTCTAAATTACCAGAATTTGAAGGTATTAAGAACTTGCCACAAATCTTGCCAATTCCATCAGGTAAAAACTTCGAAAAAATTGATAAGAACTATGGTGGTTTGGTTGAGCTTAGTATTGACGAATTGAATGAAGTCCAAGCTATTATCAAGCAATCCACTGTTGCTGGTACTAGATATAATACCATGTTGGCTCATACCTTGAATGGGTAGATCGTATTTCTAAAAAGTTGTTTGGACAAAATAGTTAAGTTAGACTTTATTGGGTCATTTTATGAAGTTTTCTAGTTTAAGTATAGGCAAAAATAGTCCGTTGAAGAAAGAAACTCTTGAACTCTTTATTTAAGTAGCTGTATGAATATGGGAATATTTTTGGGAATTTTTTTGGCATTAATTGTTGAATTTATATCTCACTTGTTTTTTCTCCAACTGAATTGAAAATAGCATCTTTGTAAATTTTACAAAATACGGAAAAAAAAATAAAAAATTTAATACCTTATAAAAGAAACACCACCTTGTTTGATGATAGAGACATTGACCATATACGAGGTCATTAGTCCTACCCTTGAACACAAATTTGTATACCAGGATTACGAATCAGTTGAACTTTTTTTAACAATCGCGTTTATAATGGTATATCCTTCCTGGTATGTTAGATGCTCTCAGCACTTCTTTTGATGGCTTAAGCGTAAGTAATTCTTCTCTACATAGATTCTTGAAAGAGGAGTGTGCTTTTTCTCTTGAATTGGCACCAAGGAAAGTGTTGAAAGAAACTCTGACGCAAAGATTGATTAAAGATTTTAATATGTAACTCAATTGAAAAATCCTGATATTGATTATGTCTCTAATTGTGTTTTTATTGATGAAGCCGCTTTCAATATTGACATTAAGAGATCTGGTGGCTGGGCACCTACGAGTGAAACACCAGTTGTTAAAAACTCCATCTACTTGAGCTGAAAAACGTACTACTTTAGAAGCTGTATGTTACCATGAAGTAGTTCAGTTGAGTTTTAGCAAGACAAAGGCACTGGTTCAGGATAAAAGATAGAAACATCAGTAATAATCAGCCCTAAAAAGTAACCACTGAACAGTTGCCGGTCACTATAAACAATTCTTATTGATTTGGTGGATTGTCTTGACAAACATCGATTCTTAAGAATGCACACTTGCTTATGGATAATGCTAGTATTGATAAAAACGTAAGCATTAGTAGAATCAGTTCGGCTCGTAGATATAGAGTAATATAGCTTCCACAGCCTCGTGAGTTCAACCAAAATGTGCAATTTTGGTATCTTAATAAAATTCAGAAGAGAAAGCTTACTAGTATAAAGCCAATTTTGGATTACACCAAATCGAAATCCCGTTTGAAACGGTGAACCTTGAAGGTGTACTGTAATAAAATTTCCGTGTCTTTTTTTATCTACATAGTTCATAACTCCGAACGCACAAATTTAATTGTTGCATTATAAATACGTCAAAGTTCAGATCGAATTTAAAGTTCACACTACATCAAGATGGCAAGAATTCTCGGAAATACAACCATTCTAGCAATTGATATTGTTTCAATTGCAATAGGAATTTTCGGTTTGCAGAGAGTCAGATCGGCCCAGATGCCAGAGCACCTCTCCCGTGCCGGACCATGGCAGTTCTTAACTAATCTTTCATTGCTTTTCTCCTTGATCATCTTTGCACTTGGCTTTATGAGTCACTTGACTAAGAATAAGACTTTGTACAGTATCAAAAACAACTTGCATGCGTTTGGATTTGTATTGGAAATTTTGGTATTTTCAATCTACTGGCCTTTGAGGTTGTTCTTCCTTGGTCTTTTAGTTAAAGACCCAAGTGACTTCAATATGAGCTTGATAGTTGATTTGTCAGTCCATTTAATGCCAGTTTTATCATTGGGAATCGACTTCTTTTTGTTTATGCCCGAATGGACTGTTTCAGTTGCTTCTGCTTTATGTGGGTGTATTTTCCTTACATTCAGTTATTGGATTTGGTTGCATCACTTAATTGACTTTGCAAATGGTGGGAAATTTCCATATATGTTTTTAAATGTGGAAAGTGATGTCACCAGAGGCATTATTTTTACTATTATTGGTTTATCTGGGTTTATGAACTTCTTATTGATGAAGTTTTTATATGCAAAATTTGTAGGTCAGATCAAGGAGGAGTTAGAGGAAGCAGAATTGGAGCAATTGTTAGATAAAAAGGATTTATAGTGTTGGAATAGACGTACTTTCATTAAGATTTCCCACTGGAAACTGTGTTCACATGTACTGTTTTTTTTTACAAAATAGACACAAATTGAGAGACCCTTAAGATATAAAATCCGTGTAATACTCTATCTAATACTACTTTCCAAGGAAGGTCACTAGCATTTCATGGAAACAAGAGTTTCCTATAAACATTGCTAACCACTTCAACCTTTCACTCAATGGCAGACCGCTTAGGAACGGATAGGGAAAATAGCTTTCACCATAATAAATATACTCTATAAATACCCAATAACTACACAAGTACACCACAATGGTTACGTAGTTCACTTTGGAACTAATACTTCCACTGTTTATCACAGTTAGTAACATATATGGAAATAAATGTATCTCCAAGTCTAGTATCAACGGAACATTGAAAGTTTGGATATTCAAGTAACCTGGAAAGAAGAAATAAAGGGTCCAATAAGTTACAGTAACAACAAACTCGCAATTGTAGCAGACCTTATAGAAATATTTCAAGAACGGAACTTTCACCCTGGTGTTGACCAAGCATAAGCCGTAGTAGATAGTAGTAAGCAAAAGGGTCAAATTGGTCAAAAATTGAAACTGGCCACCCTTAATCATATGAGGTGCCAATTGCAACTGACAGGTATTGTAAAGACCCACCAGACATACCACCAAAGCCAATATGTGTGTAGGTAAGTTCATTATGTGCGACAGATTCGGATTTGACTCCGAAGCTTGATTCTAGTTAAATTTCCATCACTACCAATAAATTGAACTGACTAATGAACAGATGACACCAAATGCACTAACCCAGAGTTCAAAGACCCCAACGAAACCACACAACTGCCTATCACGTCCAAAGTCACGTGTCATCAGATTTATTTTTCTGATATCGCATTCTCGAAAATTACTCAGGAATGAAGGCATATCTCGTAGGGTTGCTATTACTAGCACAGGCACAGAGCTTCCAGCTCCCATTTTTTGCACCAAAAGGCGATCTGTTGAAGCAGACGGATGAACAATATTTATTCCATTACACTGACGTTTCACCGGAACAACATCCCATAGATTTGAGCCAATATAGTGAAGATATTGTCATAAGGATCAAATATGGATCCAATAAAGAATTGTATAGACATCTTTTGAGTCACAGCGATTTCGATATATGGAGTAAGTCCAGAAGTGCCCAGACTATAGATGTAAAGTTGAGTCCAACAGCGCTTATGAAATTGGTTCTTATGTATGAGGTTGAATACACTGTCATGATTGATGACTTAGCTCAAAAGATCTTTGAAACATTCCCAGAAGACTTGATAAAAGGTACCGACGGTAAAGAAAGCATTGAAAGCAAAGAAAAGAGCGAAGATACCGAAGGTAATACTGAAAGAAATGAAGCAACCTACAAATATAAAAGCACTCAACAAATAGTCGATGAAACATCTGCAAACGTATTTTCAGAACTTTTCTTCAAAGACTATCGTCCACTTGAAACAATCAGCGCATGGTTGGCAATTCTTGAACAGAGTTTCCCAGAACTAGTGTCCATTGAAACTATAGGGAAAACATACGAGCACAGAGACTATAACGTGGTTCATGTATCATTAGATGACGGTGCTGATGACCATGCGAAAAAGAAGACCATAGTTATCACCGGTGGGGTTCATGCGAGAGAATGGATAAGTGTGGCCAGTGTTTGTTACCAGTTGTACTCCATTTTGAACTACTACAACAGTGATGTTGAAGCCAAACAAGTTTTACGGTCTTTGGACTTTCTTTTTATTCCAGTATTGAATCCTGATGGTTACGAGTATTCATGGAATGTCGATAGACTCTGGAGAAAAAATAGGCAGGAAACTATCATACCTCGTTGTTTTGGAATAGACATCGACCATTCCTACGACTTCTCATGGCAGCATTCCAGGGACTGGCCTTGTGGAGAAGAGTACAGTGGAGAAGTTCCTTTTGAAGCTATCGAATCCAGAATCTGGGATGAATATTTGAACAAAACCAACTACAACCACCAAATCTATGGTTACATAGATCTCCACTCATATTCCCAGGAAATCTTGTTTCCATTTGCCTTTTCTTGTGAAGAGAATCCTCGTGATGCCGAAAACTTGATTGAGTTGGCATATGGAATCTCCAAAGCCATAAGATTGTCCAATGGTAAGTACTACAGTGTGATGCCAGCTTGTCAGGATAAAGATGCAGATTTACTACCAGATTTAGGTAGTGGAACTGCTTTAGACTATATGTATAACCATAAAGCCTACTGGGCTTATCAATTGAAGTTGAGAGACACAGGGACCCATGGTTTTTTGCTCCCTTCGAAGTACATTGAGCCGGTAGGAAGTGAAATATTTGCAGGGATCCAATATTTCATAAAGTTTATCTTGAATGAAGACTAAACTCTTGAGCAAAAACCATAGAGGGTTAGGATGTAGATTTGTCGTGCTAGGTTTTCCCCAGTGAATGCTTTGTAGTACCAAAAGTTGCATGAGTCACACTTGGTGCGGCGAAGTGCCCGAAACTGGTGATAACTAGCGCGATTTATGTAAGCCAGTAATGAAAGTTGTGATTCAGAAGGTCAAGTCCGCTTCTGTGACTGTAGACAATGAAGTGGTTTCCTCTATTGCCAAAGGACTTATGGTTCTCGTAGGAATCTCAACCAAGGATACAATTGAGGATGTGAACAAGATGTCAAAGAAACTTGTGAACCTTAGACTATTTGAAGATTTGGGTGAAGAACCAAGCAGAAAATACAGTGGCAAGCCGTGGTCGAAATCCTTGAAGGATGAAAAAGATTTGGAAATACTTTGCGTTTCACAGTTCACTTTGTATGCAAATATAACGAAGGGAACCAAACCTGATTTTCACAATGCTCAGAAAGGTGAAGTGGCTAAGTCCTTGTACGACACATTTTTGGGGCAGTTAGCAGACAGTTTGGGACCAGAAAGAGTCAAGGACGGAGTATTTGGTGCAATGATGGATGTAGGTATAGTTAATGACGGACCAGTTACCATTGTGTGGGAGACCAACTAGGTACTCTTTAGAGTTATGTGAAACCCAGAGATTAGAATATAGAAGATATGAAGTCAGATTTACGTTGTTGAAGCGTTTTGGAGTCTTATCAACTTTTAAACGTCCACAAGAAGCATATTGCTTGCAAATGTAATTCAAGAAAGCATATTATTGAGTATATAGATAATAATAAGTAGGTGTAAGATAGTGTATACCACTAGTATGCCAGTTTATAATAGTCAGACGTCTACTGGCATGACCTAAGTTCAACTACTTTTGTGTGCTTTGATGGAACATTATTTGAAAACCTTGGATATTCCCAGTTCTGGTGTAATAGCAACACTTCATATAATAATGCTGAAGATAAGCACTCAGTTTTCTGGTAGAAATTCAAGATTGCTTACATTGATTGTTCATTCATAAGTCTCTATTTCTCAGATAAACTCTTGCAGTTGTTCATGAGTTCTAGTGCACATACGATAGAAGTAGACCAGAAAACACCATGAATATCACCATTAACACCCATGAATACTTGATATTCTCCAAGTCAAATCTAACAGGAGGATTAAACTGTACTTCGCCAAATATCCTGACGTTTTCAGCGGCCCGAGGAGTGTACCAATTAAAAAGACGTTGATTCAAGGCTAGCAAATCCTCAACGGAGTATTTGAACGATAATACGGTTACCAAAATGGCAACAAAAGCTGTGTACCTCACAAACGGTAACACCTGAGGTTTCATATTGGAAATTGAATGAAAATACTACTAAAGCTTCCAGTCAAAGTTGCACTAGCCCACTAATTCAAACAGAAAGTAGCTAGAAAAGAAAAATTCCCACCTGTAAAGGAAAAAGTAACCCAAACACACCAAAAAAACTAGCTGGAGAAGTACAAAAGCACTAAAAATCCAGAATGAAACAAATACTCTAAAGAACCCGTATAAAATGTCCAAAAAAGTAAAAATAATCACAACGATAGTGTGTTCCCACTTCGAGATAGGTGCAGTTCCGTAAAGTTCGTTTAATGAGCCGTTGAAGGGTGGTTCAAAATCGCTTCCACTTAAGAAAAGCTGTGGTAAAGGCTGAATAAAGGTATTAACGAAGTCGTTTCTGACTGCTCTGATAGCGTTAGTAAATATTATCCTGATTAAGTGCACCGTTACCATGAAGTGATTCTAGTTGAATCAGCAGTGCTTTCTTTCTCAGTTAATAAATCCCGAGAGGGCAGCTTCACACTAGAAACCTGTTGATATTTGGCTTCTATACCGAATATCACTGGATTGATGACTTTTCTATGATGTCACAAGGATTTAATGACAATTGCAAAAGCCTGTTGTGACAAAATGGAGTTGATGGAACAAAAACAATGCGCATCATCTTATCTTATCATGAACAGTGAAGACCAGCTTAATCTCTGTACTCTTCCGAGCTTGGTGCTAGAGCAGATAGTAGCACTACTAGATTGTAACAGTCGAAAAATGGTCATAAGTGTGAATAGATTTTATCGACAGCAATTGGCTCCGATAGTTTTTTCCAGAATCAAAATCATCTGGCACGACGTGTTGGAGGAGACTTTTCAACGATTCATACGCCAGTACCACTCTTCAATAGTCCAGATACGCATATACGATAGCTACAGCTACGGAGAATACCAGATAGATATCGGAGAAGTCATATTTGCTAAACTACCATATTTGAAGAAACTAAAAATCAACTCCAACAATTCCACAAACTGGTTGAAGTATAGAAATAACCCACAGCTAACCAGTTTAGAGTTGTATCATGACAATACGCACAACGAGACGTTCCTTGAGTATTCCAATCCAAATCCAAAGAGAATAAATAGGCTTAGCCCCAATAGTCTGCCTAAGATCTTCAATTTGAACCATCTTCAAGGGTTCCCCAACCTCACTGAGCTCATTCTTTCTAATTACCGGTTCAATTGGGATGAAGAGGTAACGGTTCCGGCTATACGGAAACTTAAGCTTATAAATTGTGCTTGGGACTTTCCTTTCACGTTGAACCAGTTTAATGTTTCCAACTCGTTGAGAGAGTTGAGTCTCATATATAATTCCGACAACCCATTCGTTATTCTGGAACGGTTTGGAAAGTTTCTTAATAATCCAATGCAAGCAAATAGCAATGTGAAAAAACTCAGGATTAATTTCAACAATTGTAAGATCAAAAGGTTCCTTTCACCAAAGCAATTGATCATCTTTGCTTATAGTGATATTTTTCCAAGAATAGAGGTTTTGGATGTCAGAACATGGACCAATCATCAACAGGATATATTGAACTGCCTTATGGATCACAATGAGAAGAAGATTCGAGTGAAAGTAGATTGGGGTTTAGGTGGCTGTGACGACAGGCACAATTCATTGTAACTTTGCAATGGTTTGGTCAGATACCATTTATTGTAAAGTTTCAAGTTTTAAACACCCGAGATAAAGCACAAACCAGCGGAGAGTTCAAATTGAAAACAATGATCATTGAAAACGAATTATGAAGGTAGATCTAAGATCAAATTAAGCATTGCAACGAAGTTTATAAAATAATAGAGATCAAGTAAACGAAGGAAGCAAAATAACTGACAAATGATTGTCAAAAAGAGAGATAAGTATCAAACAACCAAAGCAACGAGTTAATGCATAGAAATGAAAGTAAGAATCGAAATAAGTAGTTGCATGATATATAACAAGAAACTAATTAAACTGGTTTCTGAACATAGAAACGAGCAAATAGTATAGATTAAGACAATATATCAAAAGTTTATCTGACCAACTGCCAAATTTCTCGTGCCATTTGAGATTGTTCGTACTACCTGATACCATCCACGTCAAATACATCGCGAAAATCAAACTTCAATGCATTGGGTCACAACTACAACGTTGTTTTGTTTTCTTATTTCTGTGTTGGCAAACACAGAAACTCACATAATTCAGATTCCAAACCATTATAACATTCCTCATGGATTTAGCACCAAAGAGACCGTTCACAAGCAATTTAATACTTCACACTCGATTGTGCACAATTTTCCAATAGTGAATATTTCTACGTACACATCAGAGCTCAGGCCTATAGAACTTACCAACCTCACAGACCAGAATCAAGGAACTGTTCTTGTAAAGCTCAACAACTATTATAATGCCACGATCGAATCCAATGCACTCTTTTTTATCAAGTTGTGTTGGCCTGCAACGTTTCCGGTGAGCTTCAGCCTCTCACACCAATTTATTAGCTCCTTAGAATTGGATGGAACAGATTCGTTCGATATTTGGCTAGTTATAAAATACTCAGCGGAGTTTAAAACCTACAAAGAAGAATTCAAGACCATTGATGGGAAATTCAATTTAATGGTGGAAAGGTTACCCAATAAGATGATTCCAATACCATTGGAAGTCTACAGTATCATCTCATACATCTATGGAATAGTTCTGATGCTTATGGCAGGTATAACAACATGGAAGCATTTTCAATAGGCACGTGCCTTGTCATGCGGCCAACAGCGTGATTAGGTCATCATCGTGCGCACCAGAATCTTTAATTATCCTTACTGATCTCATTTTTAGCCATTGTAGAGAGCAGAAGATACATAGAGGAGAGAGTAGAGGATACGCAAGCAAGCCAAAAGAGACACCAAATCAACATAAGAAGTGACCAATCCCAATTGATCACAAGTCAACAACTATAGAATCACTAATTGCGGTTCAATCCTATTACTTTTCATCTACAATTTATACATTAGAACCCACAAGCATTATATCATGAGCTACAGTGACGAGGATCCTCTTGCTGCTCCTAAAAACGCACAGAATTTGGATTTATCCAAATTGACTCCGGATGAATTGAAGATTTACAGATTGTATGGAAAGTTGCCTTCCAGACAACAGATCTTGTCAGCCAAATTCCAGGACAAGAAGTACTTTGATAGTGGAGACTATGCTATGCAGAAGCAATTGGGCACCAGCAAAACCGTGCCTAATGCTATACCAATGAGACATCCGAATGCAGAGAAAGTGAAGGAAATGTACAATCGTAATTCCATAAGTGCCAGCAATGCCAATGTGTTGTTTAATGGCAAGTCAGGGTTATTGAACGAATCCACTCCCAAAGATGAGAAATAATATGTAGTTTGATTTCTTATTTAATTGATAAGTATATGACATTTATTTGTAGCTTTTGCCTTTGCTTTTTTAGTACAATTGTACTCTTTGATTGGCTGCGTTGTACTGACTGGTAATCGCATTGTACTGGCTGGTAGTTGTACCCTATTATATTCTTAGAGCCCCAGTTCCAATTTGTATCTTCAAGAATGAGAAGTGAGAATTAAAACTGGAGAATAGTTGTTAAAAGGAACCTTTATGATTTCAAAAACCCAGTTCAATGACTATATAGAAGCATTTAGAGCAAACATATTAGAAAATCTTCAGAGCCAAGAGCCTTTGACATTATTAGAACATTCAATTGAGGTTTCAAACAATGTTAAAGTACTACGTCTAACAATTCAACAGGGTCTAGTTTTGAAGCTAGCATTTACGTACCACGAGGTTTATAGAGTGCCAATTCTCTACATACAGAGTTTCAAGACTTGTAAAACTGGAGAGTTTGAAGAAATCAAACAGGACTTTGAAGACATTCTAAGTATCGTAAAGTATCCCATGAATGTAGACAATGTGAGTTTTGATTCTGGAATATGGATGTTCATACATCCTTGTGAGGTTCAAGATGTTTTGGGAGATACAGAGCCTTTGGAGTATCTTAAAATATGGAATGCCATGTATGGGATGGGAGTCTTGAATGGGTTGAGTGTACGGCCAGGTAGGATTTAGGGTAAACCCATTTTTCATTTTGAATAGTACTACAAAATTTGAAATAATGGCTCGAGGGGTGTAGTTGTATTAGCTGTGGTTATAAATAAGGGTTTAAGTACTTGTTCATGTTAGTTGTGGATGTCTATTTAGTTCAGTAGCAACAAATATATTTTTCACGTACATCGCTTCAACTTGTGCATATTAATTCTTGTAAACCCACCACTTCAAGTAGTTGCAAATAACCTCAAGTAGCTATGAATCACTATTCAAATGAATCACTATTCAAATGAATCACTATTCAAATGAATCACTATTCAAATGAATCACTATTCAAATGAATCACTATTCAAATGAATCACTATTCAAATGAATCACTATTCAAGTAATTGCAAATAATCTGTCAATAACTTTGGCCTCCGTTTTCCATACCTACACTCTCTGCTTCTAACGTATATTATCTATGCTAAACTTTGGCCTCGGTGAAAATTCTACATGGGTAGCTTTCACTGTACATACCATTTTGAGGTTCCAGAGTGATCTTCCATTTGAATTTGTTCAATGATGGTGCCACAATTGGTTCTCCCTGAGCTCCCAATAACTCCCCTTTCACCACAGATGCATCAATAGAAGCTAATGTAGTAGATAACATCACTGGTTCTTGTGGGTTTCCATAGACTGCCAATTCTTTGCTACCTTTTTCACCAATGGAAACTCTTGGGTTGGCTGCAGATCCCAACTTCAATAATCCAGAGATCTTAGACTGGTCAAAACCGTGTACTTGTGGATAGTTTCTTCTGTAGTCTCTTTTGTAGTATGCATTGTTTCTCACATCTCCAGCTGGAATGGTGACTGGGTCTTTGTAGTTGTTGGCAGCATCAATGTTGGCACCTGGTGGAACTGCACGGAATAAATGAACAACAGGGTTACCAGACGATCTGTTGGGCACCAAAACTAAAAGTTGTCTTAACTTTTCCCAGATTCCTGTAGAACCGGTGGTGTATTTCTTCCAAACTGGCACTGGTCCTCCACTCATGTTTGATTTTTGATGAGATTTGAGTGCGATTTTATTGGGTATTATACGCGTGTCCGAACCATTTATTGATATAGAAGTTTTACATGGAAGTCTTTAATAGCAAGATAGTTAAGATATCACAATAAAGGAATGTATTTTGATATATATTTTGATATATATTTTGATAACGAATGATAGTTTATGAAATGTAGCGATGAAAAAAAAGTAATTAAGCTCTTTACTGCAAATTTAATACCAAAAAGACCACTTTGATTACATGCCTTTTATTTGATTGCAAGTAGACAAAAACAGTTCAAAACTTGCAACCGTCTTTCTAAGTTACATCTATAACGAGTGAACTACAGTTAACCAGGTTTAAAGCAATAAATGAAGTTTTTCGTAGGATATTTTAACTGACCCCAAGGCGGTACACAATTTACGCTGTGTAGTTTATTTCAGACTTCTACTTTAGTTCGGTTGTGTTACGGAAACTAGGAGTTAAGAATACAGTCCATTGAAATAGTGTATACAATAACCTCAGCTATACTAGAACAAAGAACGACCTACAGTCCCAAAGATAACTAAGCCACAAAAGAAGAAGCTCCCTGTCCATAACCAGATTGGAACAAAGTCCTTGTTGTCCAAAATCATTGCATACTGTTCAAAGACCAGGATGTTAGTCATGTAGATAAAAAGGCACCCATACACCGAGATTGCAAGAGACGCAATCAAGCCTCCCCAGGTTCCATCCAAAATCAACCACAAGCATGGACTCATCAACGACCAGGTCACAGCCACTTGCAACTGACTGGCCCATTCAACGTGTCTAATAGCATAGCTAATACCCAAGAAAGTAATAAGAGCACGCAATCCGTCATTGATTACGTGACTCTTCTTAGGATTCGGATTTGACGACAAGATTCTTCTAGTAAAAGGTGGGGTGGCTACGTAGTCCATTATAGGGTGGAACAATCCCATAACCATACCCTGTAACAACAATACAACCATGTAGTTGCTGGCATTATCATCGATGTTGAAAACCAGTAATGGTTTCAATACTCTTAAAGAGTTGGTCAACAAGATCTCAGTAACATACAATGGCTGAAATGTAGCCTTATCTAATTTGATGTGGGTGTTTCTCAACTTGGAAGTGAACTCGTTGTACAAATAAGCAAATGCAGTCAATACCATCACCTTAGCCACGAATTTCACAATAACAACTGCAATTGGGCCTTGGAATAACGGTTCTTCCACTTCGGGCTCCGTGGGTTGGACGTATTTATGGGTGTCTTCATCGTCCTCTTTCAACGCCGTGACAGAGTTATCATTGTAGATACTATACAATGCTGGTTTGGTAAGGTTAATTACACTGTCAGTTTTCTGTATATCAACTGGCGTCAGTGTTCCAGAGGCGTTGGTTAATACCCTCTTCTTCAAGTCTTCACTCATGATGGCAATTTGTGCGCGCGGGAAGCTACAGCAACATAAGGAGACCAGAAAACATATGATCGATTCTGTATTGAGAAATCTAGTACGATACTTGTGACTGTTAATAAAGACTTGCACTATAAGCGGGACTTAAAAAGACTTCTGGATCTTTTTGGAAGTGTCTAATTAAAGAATGTGACTTCAGGAGTGATTTTTAGTGTTGTGATACTACACAGTACCGAATTACTTTTTAGGTTGTTCGTTTATAATTCTGGTAGTTCTTTGTTTCATATCATTGACTACTGTTTATTAATTTTAATTGCAATTCTTGCTTAGTTTATTTTCTATTTATTTTTGCTGTTTCACATTTAAACTTTCCCATGCTTCATATCCGTTTTAATTCCATCCCTGAAACCCTTGAGGCATATTCATTCCATCTGAAACCTTCTGACATTCACGTTTTAATAACGTGGTGTCGTGCTAGATTCAATTCCATTGAAAATTCATGTACCCACATAAGTTTCACTCTTCACAATGAATTTTCATTATCATTTTCTACGTCACAGCTTAGTTGACTACAACAACCTCGTCGTTGTCTATGTCATCAGTCAAATCAATCACGTCGTTCACCAATACGTTTTCCTGATTATTTGAGTTGGAACCTTGAGGTTCAACATGTGCCACTTTTTCAACAATACGCCCAGAGGCTGTAGATTTAGAACCCGTAGAACTTAAGTCAGTGGACAAGGGGCTAGAAACAGGCCCAAAACCAGTATCTGGACTAGCAGCAAATTCTGCTCCATTTAATTCCACAACCTCCAATTCATCTTCACCAACCTCAACCATCTCTCCCGTACACCATTTTGCATCCCGGAGCCTTCTTTCTGCAGCTTCCAATGCCAATACCCTTACGTTTAAATCTCTATTTCTTCCTCCAAGCTTCTTGACCTCACTTTTATATTTTGGTTTCAAAGCTTCAATTCTCCGGTCTCGTATACTTCTTAGACTATCCATTCCACGGTTCAGACCAAGTCGATTCTCTTCACACACATAAGACGACAGTCCAGGATTATATTGTAGTTCTTCGTATCTCTCTTTGAGCTTATCTAGAAACTTGTAGAAGCTAGCGTTGTGGGGACCATGAACATTGTGTGTTAGCTCATGTAGCATGGTTCCTATGATATCAGACATGGGAAGAAACAGCCGAGAATTCGAGTGGTAACGGAGTCGAAGTATGATCTTTTGACCTCCGTTCACATTCAATCCAAGTAGATTGCCACTTTTGGGGTACATTTCACAAAGTAGTCCTACCTTGAAGTTGTGTTCATGCATTAGCGGTGCCACCATTTTGGCTACGTCATGCAACAAAGACTTAGCATATTCTTTATCTTCAAAGCGTTTCAAAGACGCTATGTTTGTGATACGAGATGTTGGAGATGGCTTTTGGTATTCTGGTTTCTTTCTGCCTTGTATAACCATCGCGTCTTTATTAGTAAGTGAGATGTTTAAGGTGTATACAGTCACGTGCAAGAAGACAACAATGTAGTGCTTTGGTTACAAGCACACTTGAAAAGTATCAACTGAAAATAGAAGAGCCAGAGAGCACCTGAACAGTAAGAATTTTTAGCAGTTTCGTTAAATATTTGGTACTTTGAGATATTCAAAACTGAACTTAGACGAACCTTTCCAAAGGAACTGCTCCTAGACTATTACAAGTAAAAATCATCTCTTAAGTCTACAATATTTATTGGGTCTGAATGTAGAGTTGGTCAATAAACTTGGGAACAAAGGACCCTGGTGTACCAACGTCTGCTGCAGCCTTTCCAGCATTGTTATATAATTTGACTGCTCCCACAACTGCTTCAAATAAGTTTCCAGCTTTACTAGCGATAAAAGCAGCAATGACGCTTCCTAAACTACATCCTGTACCAGTAACTTCTCCCATCAATTTGCTACCTCCTTCGATTTCCTCAACGCCATCACCCCCAATCACATAGTTGATGGCTCCAGAAATCACAACAACACACCTGAAATCTTTCAGTACTTCTTTTCCAATTTCAATAACCTTTTGCAGCTCCAACTGTGCAATACTGTCAACTCCTTTCATCAAGGAATCGTCACTATTTCCAGAATACTTGCTGGTCAACTTCCAGATAGCCAGAATTTCACCCACATTTCCTTTGATTACTGAAATATGGCCAGTATTCAACAACTGCCTGCAACTCTCCAATCTTGCTTTAGTAGCACCGGCAGCGACAGGATCAAAGACAATGTGTTTCCCATTCTTATTGTATGTAGTAATGGCATGTTTGAAAACATTCATCATTTCTGGTACAGGTGTTCCCAAATTGAGCACCAATGCAATGTGAGGGATCACTGCAAACTCCTCATACTCTTCAGCAAGTTCTGACATGATGGGTGAAGCCCCAATTGCGAGAGTCACGTTGGCACTGAAGTTCTTTACTACATTATTTGTAATATGATGGACTAGCGGCGCTGTCTGTCTAACAATTGCAGTTTGTTTCACAAGCTCTTGTATATACTCTGGAACATAAAGCTCATACCAAGGGACAGTAGCTTTAATCTGGTTGGCTAAATCAATAGTGGCCTGGGCAGCATTACCTCTAGCCATAATACAAGAAACCACAGCCAAACCATCAAGCTTCTGCCCTTCTACTGCACACTGGAACAACACTTTGGAAGCATTGGACTGGTTGATACCACCAATAGCCACACACTTGATGTCATTTCCGGCCGCGTTGTGATCCTTCAAAACCTGAAGCATTCTTCTAAGACCAATGGGGCCGTTAGATTTCTTTGTTACTTTAGTCTGAGTATCGTAAAGCGTTCCCAATCCGACATAATCCACTACGTTTTCTGCACAAGCAGCTGCCAATTCCTCAGGACTAGAGCACGAAAGTCCTAAGATCTTATTTTCACCAATTAGCTTTCTGGCAACGCCAGCAGGCATGTCGTCCTGGCCCACATGAACTCCTTCAGCATCCACAGCCAATGCTACATCAACCCTGTCATTAATGATCAATGGAATACCCTTTCTGGAGGTGATTTCATGAACCTTCTTTGCAGTTTCAATGAAATCTAACGTGGAAATGGATTTTTCACGCAATTGTACGATTGTGGCTCCGTTGTTCACAGCAGCTTCGACCTGGCCAAGGAACGTCGCGCCCTGAGGAACCATAGTGGAATCTGTTACGAGATAAAGACTGTAGTCTGTCATTGGAAATTTTGAAGAATCGTAGGAATTGGGTTTTAGAATAATGTTCTAGTGCGTATGCGCTTAGACGTCCTCCGGGAATGCTAGTCTAAATTTGCACCATTTGTACTATGAATGGCATTGAAGTTGTGAATCGAGTGTTTCTTAGCCATATTTCAATGATGTTTTGAGAAATTAACCTAAATGACTGAAATTTTTTTGGTTTCCACCTTCTCCAAGTACCTCAAACGTCTCATCAACGTCATATTTCTTTGTATTCCATAATCTTCACATTTCTTTATGGTTCCACTAATATGACAACAATTCACTATTACATTGATCCCTTCTATTTTTGATATCATCGGAAGAACTGCAGCCACGTACTCGAAATTAGTCTTTCCACATCGCAAGATTCCCGATGAGGTTTTGTTATTGAAGTACTTCATATTGAGCTGGAGCGAGAAACTGGCTCCAAAGTCGCCATAGTACTCCTGTATAGCACTTCTTATGGTATTTGTGATGGTTTTGGGATTCATAATGCTGGGGGATTCACGATGAAGTGAAAGTAGTGATTTTGCTGGTGTTTCTGTGTTTGTGTCTTCAGGATATAACACTTCAAAAAGAATATATCTTTGTTTAAGTCTAACCATTATGCTATTCTCTTATGTGTTTTATATTTCCTGGCTGCTTCTACGTGGTCTTCTTTTAATGTTTTCAACAACTACTTAGTGTCTACTATTTTTTTTACTATAAAAAATGAGAATGCGAATAAATTTATTATACTATACACTATTTCATCAGATGGTTAAATACGTCTCCGTTAACTCCTGTGCCATCTGGGAGTTCCCATTGATATTGTATATCAACGTTAAATTGTACGCCGTATCCCTCAGAAGATCATGGTCTGGATCATTTTTCAAATCTTCATGATAACTCAAAGCCTTATTATAATGATTCACTGCATCTGTCGTTAATCCTATCATATGGAACATTCTCCCCATGTTGTATTCTACCTCTTGTTCTTCATATTTCGTTGCGTTCTTTAATCTCAACTCCTTGTATTCCAACAAATAACTGATTCCTTGAAGCAACTGAATGTGTCTATTGGAAGTTAGCCTTTGCATGGATCTCTGTACGTGTGCTATACCCAAGGAAAAACAGATCATTGGGTCCTTGCTGTAGTCCTTATAAGCTCTGTTCAAATAAACGATTGATGAAATGTGACTTCTGCTACCTCCGAGTAAATGAGCATACACGTAAAGTAACTCCGCTGGTTCTTTGGTTAGCTTTACCGCTTCTAGATCGGCTGTGATTGTTGCCATTCCACTGATAGGTTCATTTTTGATAATTGAATCATACGATTTCAACTGACGCAAAAAGAATTTTTGGTGGTTGTAGTTTGAGAAGGCCTCCCATGCCACAAAACTGGATGCAAAACAACATAAAAAGAGCTTATACACATAAGGTGAAAACTGGTTTCCAAGAAGAAAGTACCTGACATAATTCTGAACCATAACCTG
Organism: Yamadazyma tallmaniae; assembly: GCA_030569655.1. NCBI lineage: Eukaryota > Fungi > Ascomycota > Pichiomycetes > Serinales > Debaryomycetaceae > Yamadazyma > Yamadazyma tallmaniae. The sequence goes on from JAJMLL010000037.1 coordinate 39,455, forward strand.
ATAGTCTCCTGTATTTACACCAAAAACAACCTTGACAAGTCTAAGTAACGCTTCCTTGCTTTTATCCTGAATAAACACGCTGACTTCCAATGCTATGTCGATTATCTGGCTTCCATAGCTCACATCGTCCTTGTACTTCAAAAACAAAGCAAATTGAACAAAGATTGCAAACCACGAGTCATAGTCCAATCCTCTGTACTCCTTCTCCGAGGTGAGAAACAGTCTACTGGAGTTGCTGGTGGTGGGATTCATACCTTCATAAAGATTGTAGACTCTGGCTAACCTTTCGTCAATAGCCAATGGTTTCTTTCTTCTGTACTGGACTATACCTTTAAATGTTCTGTTCTTATCACGAGGGAAAAAATTCGGCACTGAGGTGAAGATTTCAATTAATTGGGAAGCATATTGCATCCATGTATCAATGGCTACTTCTGAACCTTCCTGGCCAGATTCAATAAGCTCCTCCAACTTGTTCATACGCCTGGCTGCATTTAAAACCTTCTTTTTGGCTTTCTCTTCAGATGCCTCAGCTTCTCGTTCGCTAAGCTTCCGTTTGTTCTTTGGAATATCTTCATCCTCGTCTGCTTCACCGACTAAAACCATTTTCTCCCTTTTGAGTTTTTCGTTTGCCTCCACTTCTGCTAAAAGATTCCTAGACCTTTCCATGTCACCAGTATACACTAAAACTTCTGCAAAACCTACCTTGATTTCATCATCTTGTGGGTTAAGTGCCATAATCTCTTCGTAAATACGTTTTGCTTCATCAAAGTCTTGAACTTCAAGATAGCACTTGGCCAATAATGTAAATAGTTCAACTTCGGGAGCTGGGTCTTCGCATATTGCCGCCTTGCTAAGACACAATAATGCTTGATCATACATACCTTCTCCTTCAAGAGCTTTACCTGCACCAAATAAAAGATCTCCTATATCTGAATCATCATTTAAAAGAACACCAAAATGAATCATGGCTTCATCTCTCTGACCAAGCTCCAATCTGCATATACCAATTTTATATCGTATATCAATAGGCAACTCTACCACTCTGTCCAAAAAGTGTGCTTTTCCACTGCTTCTGAGTATGTCATTTCTTCTTGGATCAAATTCAGCATCGTTGTCTGCTTCCTTCCATATATTTTCTTCGTCAGATCTCCCCTGAATATGCCTAGCGGCAATTTTGATAACCTTTACTGCCAGCGACCATTGTGTTCTATTCATGTAAAGTTCACACAAGATATTCAACTCCGTCCAGTCAAAACTGGCTACCTTTCCTTTGTCTTTATCTTTAGGATTGATATTTTTATCCAAAATATCCAAATATGCTGTAATGGCATCTCCAGTTCTATTCTGTTGTAAATAAAGACTCGCTATTTCCTTAACGTATTCAGTATTCAAAGGAAACTTGGTAAACAACTTTCTATATCCATCCAAAGCTCTTGAGAGCTTACCTCTTTTCTTATACAATTCAGCTCTTTTTTCGATGTAGTAGTACCGATCTTTACCAGTCTTCAACCCTATTGCTCTGGAATATGCCTTTATAGCTAACTCGTCATAATTCAATGAAATAGCCAAATCGGCCACCTTACCCCAAAGTTTCTCGTCAACCCTGGTTACAATAGCAGCTTTCAACCAGTAATTACAACAATCTTTATACTCTTTATTCTCAAAAGCAATACCTCCTAAGGAATTCAAGGCGGTTACATTTGTATCATCTAACTGCAAAACCTTCAAATATAAGATTTTAGAATCTTCCAATTTGTCCCTAACAAACATTTCGTTTGCTCTTGACAAGTAATCTCTGATTTCAGGATCCATGGCCTTACTGCTTTTGACTTGTCTGATAAAAGAACGCCCTGAAACCTTTCTTCGTTTGACATTGAAGTTGGCTGCACCTCTAAGTTCGTTTCTATAGTCTTCTTGGTCTTCAAAATCATCTACCTCTTCATCAGAGTATGCCTGTGGAACCATAGCGAGCAACCCCTGTTCTTCTTCACTATCTGGATCCCTTCCAGGTGCGTAATCTTGGTCGTCGTAGTCATCTGCTTCACTATCAAGTCTGCCAAGGTCTTCATCAGATGCCAAAAAAAGGTTTGCTTCGTCTTCAGACCCGCTGCTTTCGTAGTCTCCCTTCAATTCGGTATCAATCAAATCACTACTCACCTTCATTGGGGTAAACAACTTCGCGCGGTAGCTTATTTCTTCGCGAAATTTTATTAGCTGTCTTGAATTCAATTATTGAAAACTAGTACCAAATATCTCTTTAAGTATGAGATTTGGTTTAGTTTTGAACACGCTAGCATTTTTGTGGACATCTACTGCTTCTGGTGTAGGTTTTTCAGAAACTGCAGATCTTGAGATTAGGGTGAACTCGGAACCTGTTCCTTTCTATCTCAACTTGATAGAAAGTGTTGCAGCCATTGACGAATCTCTCTATATAAGAGCAATACGTGCTATAGTCAACGAAGAGGATGAATTTGATGAATTTGATGACTCAGACAAGTTTAATAGCTTAAAAAATGACCAGTTGGTCTATGAAAAAGTACACAGCGCTTTGGAGTTGGACAGATATAATAAGTCTGTGGTAGACTTGCACACGGTTTCAAGCTACTTTTCCCCCAGAATATTGTCTCATTATGACCACTATGCTTCAGTGTTACAAACTCAGAATATAAGCGGGAAATTGTGCTCTACAGATAGTTTTGGAACTAAGTTGGACAGATCCAACTTGTTTTCGTGGCTCTATTCAAAAGATAGAACCTATTGCACCAATGATGACTTATTTGCTCTCCAGTTATCAAAGAAGAGCGATCTTCTGGATCAGTTGCTACCCTTTGATAGGGTTATCGGGACGAACGAAAAGGTTCCGTTGTTAGTATTGTATGGTAGTCTCGAGTGTGAAGAATTCAAAAGTATGTTTAGCCAACTACTTCTTAGTGCTGAAGGTGGAAAATTGAGATTTGTATGGCGTTACAGTCCAGAAAACGTCCAGTCGTCGCTATCTGGATACGCTGCAGCATTAACTGTTAAAGAGAGTGACTATGTAATTACCTACCCCCAAGATGATATTGGGAAAATAGATAAGATTCCAAAAGAAAATATTGCTGGTATTGGCATTAAACTTGCATCTCAGATTCTTCTGATGCTGCAATCTCCTTTGCACAAGTTTATTGCGTTGAAGGAAATATTGAATAATTTCCCAAGTTACGTGAACGAAATTGATTCGTTGAAAAGTGTACCAGAGGATATAATAGAAAACATAAAAGCAAATGAAAGAATTGGTCTTTCTGATTCAACTTCTGGTATCTACATCAATGGGGCTCCGGTAAACCGTTTGGAATTGGACCAATACAAATTAGTTAAAAGTTTAGAGCACGAAGTTAATTTGGTCCAAGACCTTGTTGGCTTGGGATTGAATGTCGACCAGGCAAAGTTTATCATGTCAAAAGTAGCGCTTTCATTAGCGGTTCAATTGAGTGAATATAATACCGGAGGCGACGATAACAGGTACAGGGTTTATAAAGATTACTTCGAGGCAGGAAAGGGCTTGAAGCAAAGGGGAGGCGTTGTCTTTATCAATGATGTTGGAATTGATGAGAACTATGAAACCCTTACAACTTCAAGACAAGAAGCTTATTTGGATCGCCCATTAAACCACGGACAGATCCCACCGTTGAAGGAGAATGTGCATGATCTTGTGTTTGTATTGAGCCTTTCAAATAAAGAACAACTAAAGGTTCTTTTCACTTTTTCAAAGGTAATCTTGGATAATGCTATTCCCCAACAAATAGGGCTATTACCATTAGCGGATTCTGCTTTGGACAGAAAGATTGCCAAACTCTTTTACTTTCTTTATGATACCACTACACCAAAGGAAGCTTTGGCATTCTTGTATAAAATTTTTATGAGAAAGGATGATGATGAGCTTGATGAAATATTCGACGCTATTCCAGTGGGAAACTACGAATTTGACGATGATGTGTTTGAAAAGACATTGAGAAAGTTCTCTATAACACAGCCATCTGTTGTTTATAACGGTGTTATCAATGACTTGAAGTCTGAAACGTGGAGACTGGGAATGGCTAGAAGAATCGCCAAAGATGTTTATAAAATTCAACAGGGTCTTTCAAGCTCTGTTATTAGAGGAGCCTCTTTAAAGGAATATCTTTTCAATGATGCAAAGAACGAGAGAAACCTTCGAATTTTCCCTAAAAATATTTCTGGTTTCAAGTATAAAAGAGTAAGTAAGAAGCTAGTGCAAAATTCGGTTTTATTAAAGATAAAAGATGAGTCTATCGTGTTGAAAGAAGTGGTGAACTTTTGGTTAATAGGTGATTTCAGCTTATCTTCTGTATTCGAACAATTTGTTGAAATGGTGGAGTTGATGCGTACCTCAAACTTCGATATTAGGCTAAGAATGATTGATACCTCGAATAGTAATTTGTTTAAAAGCATACGAACTGGGGAAGTAACTGAAGAAGAACACAAGAAATTACTACAATTATTGCACAACATGAAAGTTAAAAGAAGCAGTGCTAATTTGGAAACCAAGAAGTTTTTGTCTGAGCAGGAGCTTCCTCCCAATCAATCCTTTTTCCTTGTTAACTCAAGATACTTTCAAGTGGATGAAGAACCTTATCGAATTGATAGCTTAGAAACAGTTGCAGAATATGAAGCAAATAACAAATTGAAGGTAATAGATGATATACTAAGCAAATATCCTGAGATATTTTCTTCTGATTCTTTAAGTGGTTTCTTCCCTAGATTCTTGAAAATGAACAGCGATGATTGGAAAGATTTGATTTTGTCGACAATATTGAAGTCTTTTTTTACAGATGACAATCTTTATGTTGACGACGTTTCTAGGTTTGACTTCTCTTCTATGAACCTCGCCAATTGTTTTGTGGTGGATAACAATCCAAATCCGTTGATTGATATACTAGTGATCATAGATCCAGTGCTGAATATGGCCCAGGAGTTGCTTTCCCTAGTCGAAGTAGTATTGCGAGTGCCATATGTTAGAACAAGAGTTTTGTTACAACCAAAATCAAGCTATGAAAAGATTCCAATTAAAAGATATTTCAGAGATGTATATTCTAAATTTCCAATTGAATTTAATGACAATGGTTTAGTGAAACAAGAAAATGTGGCCAGCTTTTCAGGTTTACCCAAGCTGGAGGCTTTTGAACTAGACATTTTATCTCCAAAAAGATGGGTGCTTAAGCCACAAATTAGCCCAGTAGATTTGGATAAGATTCAGCTTCAAGAGTTTCTGCAACCAGTTGCTGTTCAATATAAGCTCACAAACTTGTTGATAGAAGGTTTTGCTAGAAGCATTTCCAATGCATTGCCCCCAAAAGCACTTACAGTGCAAATTACCAACTCAAAAGTGAAGAAAGACTCCTTAGTTATGTCCAACCTTGGATATTTCCAGTTGCAAGCACAGCCAGGAACGTGGGAGTTTAGTTGTGGAGAAAACTATGGATTACTTTCCAGTACATCCAATGCTTTTGAACACAATACTGAGGCTAAGTCAAGCATTCCTATAAACATTTTTACTATGGATGGCTTGGTTATCAAGCCAAGATTCCAAGAACATGAAGTCACAACCAAGCATCTAGCAGCAAAGCATGCTGACATTAACGTATTCACTGTTGCTTCAGGGAACTTGTATGAAAAGTTGACAAGAATCATGATGGCTTCTATTAGTAAAAACACCAAGAGCCTGGTAAAGTTCTGGATTATCGAAGATTATTTGTCACCTAGCTTCAAAGCTTTGATGCCACTTCTCAGTGAGAAGTATGGATTTAAATTCGAGTTTGTCAGTTACAAATGGCCGTTGTGGTTGAGACAACAAAGCCTGAGACAAAGAACAATGTGGGGATACAAGATCTTATTCTTGGATGTGTTATTCCCACAAGACTTGGACCAAGTGATCTTTGTTGATGCAGACCAGATCAACAGGTCTGATATGCAAGAGTTGGTTGACTTAGATATAGGAGATGCGGTGTATGCTTTCGTTCCTATGTGTGACTCTCGTGAAGAAATGGATGGATTCAGGTTCTGGAAAAAAGGGTATTGGTCAGATGTGTTGAAAGATGACTTGAAGTACCATATTAGCGCATTGTTCAAAGTGAACTTAAAGAGATTCAGAGAAGTTGGCGCAGGAGATAGACTAAGAACCCATTATCAAAAACTTTCATCTGATGCTAATTCTCTTGCAAACTTGGATCAAGACTTACCTAATAACTTGCAAAAGGCAATACCAATTTACAGTTTGCCACAAGAGTACTTGTGGTGTGAAACCTGGTGTTCAGACGCTGGGCTATTGGAGGCTAAGAATGTTGATTTGTGTAATAATCCCTTGACCAAAGAGGGCAAGGAAGATGTAGCGAACAGGTTGTTGCCAGAATGGAAGATATACGAGAGAGAGATCAGTGAGTTGATGAAGGAAACTGTAGAAGAAGCAGAAGAAGTGGAGGCAGAAAATAAGGAAGAAGAAGAAGTCGAGGCAGAAAATAAAGAAGAAGAAGTCGAAGAATATGATGAGTGGGACCATGATGAACTTTAAGGGCATTGTCTAGTGAGCCCAGGTATATGAAGTATTGATAGCTTTGAGTTCATTTTTCTGATTTCAAACCATTTGTACTACAGTAAAGAAGGTTTTATTGGACTATTTTTTTAGAATACCTAACCTCGTTTCTTCTTAACCTAACATCTTTGGTGTTACTTGAACATATATGAATATACTATGCCTTTTCCTATACTTTTGAAAAACTTCACAAAACATTGGTTGAGTCATAAATTTAGCGGTATTGAGTTATTTTTTCACACAATTCTCCTACTCTCGAATACCTACTTTCTACACTTTGCTCCAGATCTTTCTAGCTACATATTGGCTGTTATCTTTGTCGGTGTTTCTCTACTCTCTCTTGCCCTTGTTCCGGTTCTTCTACCGTTCTTCCTTCACTTGTCGTCCCCATCTTCTGGTATCATCTCACGTGACCACACGTTGAATCAAAATCGGTTCTCCAACAAAAAGAACGCTAATGAGAATCACCGACAAACTCAACCAGGCGTATTCCACGCCTACACCACCTCCAGCCACGTTCTCTTTCGAGTTCTTCGTCCCCAAAACATCCCAGGGGATCCAGAATCTCTATGACAGAATGGATAGAATGTACGATCTTAATCCAGTGTTTATCGATATCACATGGAATGCTGGTGGAAGAAGCTCTTCTTTGACCAACGAAATGGTCTACACTGCCCAGTCTGCTTTGGGGTTGGAGGCATGCATGCACTTAACGTGTACAAACATGAAGGTCGAGTTGATTGATGACGCTTTGCAACGTGCTAAGACCTCGGGGTGCCAGAACATTTTAGCGCTTAGAGGTGATCCACCTTTGGATGGGAGTGAGAGTACTGGGGACTTCAAATATGCTAAAGATCTTATCAGATACATCCGTAAGAATTATGGCGACTATTTCAATATTGGTGTCGCTGCGTATCCGGAAGGACACCCAGAAGAACCCAACAACGACTTGACTATTCAGTACTTGAAAGACAAGTGTGATGAAGGAGCTGACTTTATCATCACACAAATGTTCTATGATGCTGATAAGTTTGTGGAATGGTGTTCTAGGGTGAGAAAAATCGGTATTGATATTCCTATTATTCCTGGGATCATGCCAATTTCCACCTATGCTGCATTTATTAGAAGAGCTAAATGGAGTGAAATTGCTATTCCATCTTCCTTCTTAGAAGTTTTAGATCCTATCAAGGACGACGACTTTTTGGTCAGAGAAAAAGGTACTGAATTGGTGGTTGAAATGTGCCAAAAGCTTTTGAACTCGGGTTACATCAAGCACTTGCATTTTTACACTATGAACTTGGAAAGATCCACAATCATGATCTTGGAAAAGTTGAACTTGATTGAAACCATCAAGTCTCATGATACAATTGGTGGAGATGTGTTGCCATGGCGTAAGTCATTGCATCCATCGAGACAAAAGGAAGCAATTCGTCCAATTTTCTGGCAAAACAGAAAACACTCCTACATTTCTCGTACTTCCACTTGGGACGAATTTCCAAACGGTAGATGGGGTGACTCGAGCTCTCCGGCCTTTGGTGACATTGACTTAAATGCCACAGATCTCTTGAGACAATCTCCAAAAAAGGCTTTTGATCTCTGGGGCCATCCTCAATGTTTGAAGGAGTTTGCTGAGTTGACTATAAACTACTTACAAGGTAAATTGAAGTCTATTCCATGGTCTGATGGTCCTATTGATGCTGATACTTCCATTATGACTGAAGACTTGGTGAAATTGAATCAGCACGGTTTCATCACCATTAACTCCCAACCACCTTTAAATGCTACCAAGTCCAACGACAAGGTGTATGGATGGGGACCTAAAAACGGGTACGTGTTCCAGAAGCAATACTTGGAATTCTTCTGCCACAAACTGGTTTTAGATAAATTGCTCGACAAAATCGATGGGTTCAATAAGGCTTCTGGTCACAACGCCACAGTATTGACCTACTACATTGTCGACAAAAAAGGAGAGTTGATCACCAACACCAACGAAGGTGATATCAACGCTGTGACCTGGGGAGTGTTCCCAGGAGAAGAAATAGTCCAACCTACAATTGTAGAGAAGAACTCCTTCTTAGCCTGGAAAGATGAAGCCTACAGTTTGATTCGTGAATGGGTCAGAGTGTTTGAAAGTGATCTCGCTAAGGACTTCATCAAGGGTAAGGAAACCGAGGTGGCTAACTTCGTGGAGTTTATGACTGGGTTCGGAAACGATTTTGTTTTGTGCAACTTGGTCAACAACAACTTTACTGACGACCCCAAGGTTTTGTTCAACACTTTTGAAGGGTTGGAAATCAACTGATTGTTTACTCACTGTCACGATCCAAAGTTACATTTTGGCACTCAACATGCCAATCCTGGTTTAATTCAACAATAAACCAGTGCTTTCAGGCTTATGACTAAATGGTTTGCATTTTCATTTCAACATATGGTTAATTTTGGGTATTGATTTCTGTTAGATAGCATGTGTATAGTGGCATCCTCAACGGTATGGAAGGTTAATAAAATAGTTTGCTTTTTGGTTTTTGGTCTTATGTAAAGTATGTCCTAATCTGGTAAAGATGGTCTGGAGTTACGTAACGCTGGTTATGTAATCTGGTTCAAATTTTTCCACGTCGCGAATTTGCAACAATTTGTCAGCAAAGAGATGTATCCTTTCAGATCGATCAAGTCTGTACAGAGTATGAAAAATATGTATGTATTAAGAAAAAAGTAAAGCATATGAAAACTTGCAAGAAATAAGTAACATCTGAAAGATCTAAAAGTAGAAACCCAATAATTTCCAAACTATACAGGAACTGAAAATTCTTAGAAAACGAAAATTGCCATTAATACAGCGATCAAGCTGCTAGCTGGCAGGGTATATTTTTTAGCAGCACCTTCGAAGGTTGAAACTGTTAAAACAGAAGATGCTGATGCTGAAGCGCTTGGGGCTGCGCTAGTTAGGACGGTAGTGGTCAAAACAGTAGTAGAAATGAATTGACTGGCAACCGAAGAAGGAGTGGTAGCAGAGGCCACTGGAGTTCTAGAATCTGGAGTGCTTGAAGCTGGAATGTTTGCACTTGGATTTCTAGAATCTGGAGTGCTTGCAGTTGGATTTCTAGAATCTGGAGTGCTTGAAGCTGGAGTGTTTGAAGCTGGAGTTCTAGAGTCTGGTGTTCTAGAGTCTGGTGTTCTAGAAGCTGGAGTTCTAGAGTCTGGTGTTCTAGAATCTGGAGTGTTTGAGGCTGGAGTTCTAGAAGCTGGAGTGTTTGAATCTGGAGTGTTTGAAGCTGGAGTTCTAGATTCTGGTGTTCTAGAAGCTGGATTTCTAGAATCTGGAGTGCTTGCAGTTGGATTTCTAGAATCTGGAGTGCTTGAAGCTGGAGTGTTTGAAGCTGGAGTTCTAGAGTCTGGTGTTCTAGAAGCTGGTGTTCTAGAATCTGGAGTGTTTGAGGCTGGAGTGTTTGAAGCTGGAGTTCTAGAGTCTGGTGTTCTAGAATCTGGAGTGCTTGAAGCTGGAGTGTTTGAATCTGGAGTTCTAGAAGCTGGAGTTCTAGAGTCTGGAGTGTTTGAATCTGGAGTGTTTGAAGCTGGAGTGTTTGAAGCTGGAGTTCTAGACTCTGGAGTGTTTGAAGCTGGAG
>JAJMLL010000038.1:0-44508 GCA_030569655.1 Yamadazyma tallmaniae
AAGAACTAAAAGTTCAAATTTAAGGAAATATAGGACAGTACCAAGAGATGGGGAATAACTCAAAATGGTAGATGTTGACAACCAAATGAAAGTTGCTCATGTAATCTTCTATCCTTTGGTTGGAGTATTCAAATACTACTTGTTTTAAGCAACCAAGAAAATACATACGCGGATTCTTTCTTCTTTGTAATCAAATAGATTCTTCTGGAGGTGTGAACAAGTTACAAATTCCAAAGCCATGAATTAAGTCCTAGAACACAGTGTCACATGAGATGTATAGGAACTCCTCATTATCAACATTGGTCAAACATTGTTAAGGGATCTAGTAGTGTAAAACGTACCTAAAATTCTCATAGAAATCATCCCATAAATTTCGCACTTGACTATGTCTATGTTCTAAATTTTGCAAAATACAGAGATAATGTTTAAATTCAGGACTTTGAGATATGTGGGTTTGTTCTACTCCCATAATGCGAATGACTAAAGGTGCTCCTTCTCAAGATTTCATCTGGTCAATTGCAGACGCTACTACTCAAAGTGAAAGACAAATTTCATCAGTAAAACACAAAAATCGCTAACTGAGGAAAGAAGTATTGTTTTGGATTTTAGTATTGCAAAATACTTTGCCCAAGTTGGAACATCAGTGAAAAAGAGCAAAAAGCTTCCAGAGGGTTCTATGGTCTAGTGGTATGACATCTCTCTCACCCAGAGAAGGTCTCGAGTTCAATCCTCGATGGAATCATTTTTTTTATTCAAGTTTTCAGACACGAAGTAGCTGGATCTCACAACTATCAATAAAACTAAGTGTTTAAAACCTCCTAATAATTATCTTTCTTCTTCTGAGCTCTTCTCTATTAACTTGAACGGATATAGCTAGTTCGATTTAAATTACTTTTGCAGCTTCCCAACAGCTTAACCTTTTCGATTGTCTACGCATGATTTGTAGGCATAATACATACTTAAGGAAATCCCGAAGAAATTGAGTCTTAAAGCTGTGAGTTTAGTCTATAACAGGAGACTCATGACGACTCTGCAGCTTCTATAAACTGGTGAACGGATACTCTCTGAATGACCAGTACAGAGATAATTTTATTAAAGCGTAGTAACCTTCATTGATTCTATTTTGTAGCACTATGAACAAGATTTAGGAAATTTCGAGATTTGCTCTATATTCAGCTACTGGCAATTGGTTGCTTATCCTCTATGCTTAGATAATAAATGCAATTTACATCAATACTTTAATTCTGCTAGGGTAATGCAAAATTGACTTAATAGGTTACTATTCTTTTTTCATTAGTTTAAGATACTACAATTCAAATTAAGTACTTTTGCAAAATTCGCTTGCTGGGATGATTCAATTTTCCTTCCAGCTTAGGAATTTAGCTCGTTGGCTGATGTGTTTATTTTGCGGGTTAAATCGAGACTTATATACCTGAAGTCATATCATTTTACCTGAGTGTTCCCGTATGCACCAAAATGGAAGTTACTGGAATCGTGCTTCATGGCAAAGCATCAGGATAGAATGAAGGGTTTAGAATATCCGTTCACCAACTAGAAAGGGTAACAGCATTTAAAACCAAAAGGTAATCTAAGTTAGCAATAATGTAATAAATTCTATTGTACTCTGAAAAATGCAGTATTCGATTGTTAAAAGTTAAAAACTGTTCTTGGAAGAAATGAATATAGGAATCATTTGTGTAAATGTTTCTCCACAAAAATAACCTAATACAAATCAAAGCGATATTCAGCTAACGAATAAAGCAAGACAACATAAAGACATTGCTGAGGAGGTACAGATCTTTCACAAATAAGAATATAACGTGGCTTGAAATAAGTTACGAAATACGTGAGGGAATAATCCAATCACAAGTTGAATGTCTTTCTAACCTCAGGTAGCGGGTATCTAAACCAACGATCCAACTCGGCACTAATGTTGGTGTCAGACCAACTTAAACCGTTTTCGTGATAGCTGGAGAAGCCATCCGGTATCAACATGTCCAAGGCTTCAGCATCTGGATTTGAATCCACCGTAGACGACCCGGAGTAGATCAGGAAATCACTTATAACATTTTTCAGGTCCATTTTATTTTTTAGTAGATCGTAATCGGTTTTCTGAGGAATATTAATTTCAATACTGTTAGAAGCATCGATGTCGTGCTCAAAGTAGTGTTCGTGGTCAGCCTTATCGACATGCATAAAGTTCTTATACTCTTTAGGATGGCACTTATCGAGAATCGGAGAACTTTCAAGTATTGGTATGGCACAACCGTTAATATCGATAGGTCTTTGTATTGTGGGGTCATCCAGCGTTGCTATTTGAGACCAAATACAGCCACTTTCGTTTTGAGCTTTCTGTGGGAAACCTTGAGAAGAGTTTGTAATGGTCTGAAGAACTCCAGAAGAGATGGACTCAAACGCATTCCTGAAGTGCTCATATGCTGGTTGTTCAATTGCCGAGAGAGTTTCTAGCATGGTAGAACAATCCTGGATTTGGGAAAAGACTTTATAAAATGGAATACAAAGTTTGTATGGGTTCTTTTCATTGGTGAGTTCCTTCAAAGAATTTATAAGTGTTAAACCACACATAAAAAGATTCTGAATTGTGAGCCATGTGAATATTGCAGAAAAGTCTCTTTGTTTGACTTTCACCAAATTCATGACCTCACCAGCAGAATGAAAAGCAACATGTAAAGTATCTGAGGACATGTTGGTTCTATTCTGGGAAGGACGGAAAAGAAGCACCACAGAAATATGGAATTCAAGCTCTACCCATTCTTTGGTTATGAATGGAGTGGATAGGGTGAAACTACTTCTCCACATTCGTAACTGGTCGTAAATCTGCCAACTCCATTTTTCTAGTTGCATGGAATCCATAGGGGTCTCATTGATGCTGTACAATTTTCTATGAATCTCTGATTGTAATCTTGAGATACGAATCTGCTGAAGTTGAGTAACCTTCAAGCTACAAATTGGCCCCGCAAGAATTCTATTGTTGGTGATGAGCTTGTCTTCCATTAAAGATGGACACAGAACAGTGATCCAAAAGTCTGGAATTCCTGTAGGTCTTCCCATTACTGTAGAAAGGATTCGATCAATACTGTAACAGGTCCAGAAAATTCTTCTTCTTAGGTCCAATGTCAATGGATCAATACCTTCTAAAGACTCAGGGTCACTATAAAGCTTCATTTCAATAGCAAAACGCATGGCAGTACCTGCAAGGTCCCATAGGTTTCCTGCCTTTGGAACCAATAGCGTATACTGAATCACCAACAAGATATTCTGTAATTTAACTATTCCATTTTCAACTTTAAGCTTCTTGGTATACTTGGAAGCAGATTTAAAGAATACATGGGCCATTCTTCCGATTTCTGATATGGAGGTGTGTGAACGACCAATTGAAGCAAGTGCTATGGCGATTATTAACTTTAGCTGGTATGAATCGACCATTGGGACCTTTTCTGGGTAAGTTAAATACCCTTGAAGTTGTTTGTGCACCATACATTGATGAAGTACTGAGTGTGCGCTGTTCATCCAGGTGAAGTATCTTCTGATTAGTCTTAGGAGTATATTGTAGTCATAAGAACTAAGGTCGGTTATTTTGTTTTTGATGTAGTTCTTTCTGGCTTGTTTCAAGAAATCACGACCAAGTTTTACAATCGAGGTGGTTTCCTTGTCAAGAAATATTTGAATAGCATTCTTTTTGGAATCTGCCGAGTATTGGAGAATCTGGTCTGAATTGGTACCTGCATAAGCTAGAATGGAGCCTACTGAACCCTTAACATAGCTTTCATTTTCTTCATCGCTTGATTCGTATTCTTTCTCGGAATCTAATTGTTTGGGAGTGATGGCCCTCTCTTCAAGTCTTCTCATCTTAAGTGGTGGTTGTTCTTCCGAGTAGCCTGGACCTTTTGAATTTGCACTCTTAGCGCTTGCATTTGTGTCGATGCTGATGCTCTTAATTAAGGAGCTGTTGACATTAGAGTTCAAGTTGCTGTGCATTTCAATTGCAGTGTGATTAACCAAGTGATTCCGATTTACCACAGTGCCTAGAACCTTGTCTTTGTTCATACAAGCAGAGTTAGCTTTCAAACAGTTAGAACATGAGGGAATACCAGAGTCACACTTAATCTTCTTGGAGCGGCATCTGTCACATGCAGGTAGCCTACGGATGGGGGTCTCTCCATCCATGTTGAATTGAAGATGAAATTGTAGAAGATAAGATTACCATTTGTCGTATCTCGCAAATGTCGTGTTTGGCCCCTAACCATTCCAACGGTTTACGGTGGATCAACCAATTTCGAGACTATCAAAACGTTGGCTAAGTTTTTGAGCACTATAATTCGGGTCGACAACGCAATTACTGGAGAGGTAAAGTCAAGGTACATGGAGTCATTATTGGCGATTCACCGACCTTGATTAATCTTCAACTGAGATATGTCGCGACTGCATTCAAATAAGTCTGGTTAAATTTTCAATAACGTGAGATCTGGAATATGAGCCATTCTCTCCACCAGCTAAATAAGTGTAGGCCTCTGTGGATAAAAAAGGACTGGTGTGTCTGCAGTGAATTACGTATGAACCCAGAAGCACTGATGTTTCTAGATCACCAAGAACATGGCTCTTATTGTTGACACTTTGTTCTGTATCTTGGCAAAATCCACAAGAGACATTGCAGCCATGTTTAGACGAAACTTTCTTTCAGTCTCTTTTGGTTTCAGTTTCGTTGGTGACACTTTAAAGCCAGTAGTCATATCAAGTAACCATGTCAGTATCAACATCAATGTCGATGTTGATGTTGATCAATCGGTTACTAAACCTAAGTCATTGCCACATTTACAGCACCAGCAGGGGAACCAGCCTTAACAGCAACGATAGTACTGAAAGGAGAATATTTAGCAAGTTTTATGACAAAAGTATTGCAAGCAGACATACACTTCTGAACATCTGGTAAGTTTAGTTCCATTGAATGATCTTTCAACCAACAAAATTTTCAAAGCTGGGTGAAGATTCTTTGATCTACGGCATTGAATTTGGGTTCAATCAAAACGGCTTATTATTATCGAGACCTTCAATTCTACAAGAATATTGATTTTCCATATTTGCTAAATGCCTTATTGCGTAGTTGAGGTGAATCTTTCTTACCGGTCTGGAAGTCCTCCGGGCAGCTTTGACCGCATCTTCAGCTAATAAGCAATACTAGTAGTATAATCTCGCCAGTTGAGTCGTTTGTGATCTTGCATCATTTCCTCATTTCACTTCAAACCTACGCATCGATTGTCTTTGTGGGTGTATTTGCCTTTCTTTGTGTTCTTCTGATTGTTAAAATTGACATCCAGCTTCAATAACTCTTCTTTGCCCTGATCTAGAAAATTGTTATAATAAATCGAATTTTTTGACGATATTGTCATCTCAATTTTGATGTTCTCCTGTCACTTCGAAGATAACTCAGCTTCTAATACCTTTATTTCAGTATCATCAGAAGTTCCGAATACTTGCAAAGCAAAATTTACTACTTTGCCGGGAATAGTTGCATGGTAATTGTTATTGGTATATTTTAAATTGTTGTTGGAACTCTTACTTTCTTCAATGACATTTGGGCATGATTCTTGCACTTTTTGGGAAAAAAGCCATTTTGGTGTTGCCAGCAATGCAAGAATTTGTAGGCTTTGTCGTTGATGTTACTATTCTATACCTTTATGCAATTCCGTGAGCAATAAATATTACCATTGCAAAGGTCTTCCTTCAAATCCAACAGCGGTTTACATTCGACAAATGTGATTCAATACTTTGTGTCTTTTGCTATTAACTCCCATGATTACAACTTTGAAGAGTCAGTATACGGATGCTTTTCAAGTTCAAATTCTATATACTTAAGACTCGAAAAATAAACCACATACAAAATAATTCCAAACCTAAACTACTATGCTAAGAACACCTTAGAATAGTTAGCAAATCTATTAACAACAGATTAGGCCTCAGAATACACTCAGGATGGGTAATTTTGCAATATATGTAATTGAATATGTATGATTACACCACATAATCTGTCTTGGTTTCTTTGGAAAGAATAATTTAGTTTACTAATACATTTACAGAATATGTCTGGTACTGCTTGAGTACAATGTCCTGCCTTACTGGTAATATTACTTGTAGAGGTAAAGTACACAGTATGTGACCAAGTACCAAGTTTTCAATGTCGCGGAAACATGCACCAAAGATTACTCTAGGAATTGATCAGAAAATATTTGATGAACACTGTTGAAACAGAAGACCGTAGTTCAGGATTTGTAATTAAGCATTTGAAGAGATTATTTTTAAATCTGGCATTAATTAACCAAATGCACGAATATTAACAAGCCACCTCGACATGCTTGAGGATAAATACGTAGGTAAAACTGATTCACTTGAAAGTGATATCTTAGTAGGGTACACAATCGGAGGTGCTTTTAGTACCAATTCATGTTTCTAATATTGTGGTTTCACCACTAATTGATGTAGTGCTCGCTGTCAGGATGAATTCAAAATTGTAAATATGATTGATTGAATAAATTGTCGCGAGGCGGCAGAAGCATTATCATAAATGTCGTATCTCTATAAAAGCCAGAAGAAAAATATTAGACGCAATGCAGGAGATCATACCTGAATGCAACCAAATGTTAACCTTGAACTACTGTTATAAAATCCAGGCAGTTGAACCATCTCTTCGATTTTTGTAAACAACCCTCAACTGGGTGTGGAAATCCAGCAACTAACCATATGGCTGTTGCTGGTATGCTAAAAAAAGTAATCAATTGATGGAATATAACTATCCGAAAAAACCTCTAGGGTTGGGTAGTAATGATTATTCAAAAATATCATTTCTGAACTACTGAATAGCTCAAATTTAAAACTTGGACCTAACCTATGCCTTGCACACACTAAGTGACTTCAAATTAACTATAGGTAGCTACTCCTAGTAGCTAATACGTAGAAGTACAACTAGCTGAATTACATTGCTCTAAGTGTCATCCATACTGCAAGTGAATATTGCAAATGTATGGTTTTAAAGCAAGCTATAATTCAAGTGAGAGCCAAACTGTAAATGAAAGCCATAATATAAATGCAAGCCACAGCTCATCGCAGTCTTATATTGCACTCATACTTGCTAAGTGCAATTATTGATGGACGGCGTTCGCTCTATATTGAACTAATTCCTAGTATATAAGCTAGTAGCATTTTAGCCTGTACAGATAGTTTCCCTTTTGGGCAGTAAGGTTTGCCAGCTAACTCAACAAAAGAGCAACCCTCAGCTCCTAACTAACCAGCCGTTTTCCTGCAAAACCACGCAAATATTTACAATTAACACAATTCTACGCTACAAGAGGCTCCCTTTCGTATTAGAGTTTCTTTCCCCTCTGTTACAACGCACGCTGGATCAAAAGATCATTGAAGTGCGAAAAATTGTGATTCAACCGGAGCGAAACGAGTAACGAAAAACCATTTTTCCTGTTTTTGTTAACTGGGCATATTGTTTGTTGCGTCATATATTTCAGCATATAAGGTATAGACGGTAAAAAGCACTCAGGATACGGAGGCATGAATAATATGAACATGAACTCACAAATTCCGGGGCCTAATTCCGGTACCTGGCATTCGATGTACAGCATAACAGACCGACAAAAGGTGGTGCATATTTTGACAGCGACGTTGAAAGAACTTCAAAGTAACGGCTACAACGAACAGAAGGCTACTTCTATGGCGACAGAATTTGAAAAGTACACTTTTGTTAAGTCTCAAAGCCGAGATGAATATTTGAGAGTTATTAAGCAAAAAATCACTCAACTTCGAACCTCCATCAGAACCAACAACCAAAACCCCAATACTGCTAGTATGTCTGGAGGTATGAATATGAATAATATGAGTAGTGGAAATAGTAATAATGCCAACAACGGTATGGGTAATATGAACATGAACAACAACAATATGGGGAACATGAATATGAACAACATGGGTTCGAACAACATGAGCCATATGGGAAATAACAGCAACATGGGAATGAACAACATGAACAATATGAACATGAATATTAGTCCCAACATGAACAATGCAAACATGAATTTGAACAACTCCAACTTTATGAGACAGCAACAAGCACAGCAGCAACAACAGCAGCAGCAGCCTAATTTACAGATGCAAAACAGAGGTAACCAGCAGCAAGTTAACAATTCAAATAACTCAAATAACTCGAATCCTACAAATCAACAACAGTTGCAGCAAATTTCAGCCATGATTCGTAATTCACCAATACCACCAGCATTACTTTCTAAAATACCAAACTTACCTCCAAATGTGAATACCTGGAATCAGATTTTCGAATTATATTCCAAGAAATTAATACCAGCAAATGCAATGCCCCTAGTGAAAGATATCCATAACACACACATACAGTTGGCATTACGTCAACACCAACAGCGCAAGTTGTCCCAGCAACAGAATCAGAATCAAAATCAGAGCCAGAATCAGAACCAAAACCAGAGCCAGAATCAAAATCAAGTTCAGGGACAAGGAAGTAACATACAAACTAATCAAGGCAATGCCCGTGCACAAGGGAATAATTTCAATATGAATAACATGATGCCACAGCAGAGACAACAGATGATGCAAAGACAAGCACAACAATCTCAGTCACAAGTTCCACCGCAAAATAATGCAGTTGGACACCAAAATCAGCAAAGGCAATTTCCAATGAATAACCAAAATCAAAACCAAAATCAAAATCAAAATCAAAATCAAAACCAAAATCAAAATCAAAATCAAAATCAAAATCAAAACCAAAATCAAAGTCAGAACCAGGCACAAAATAACCAACCTGGCAACCAAGGAAACTCAGGCAACGCACCTAAACCACCAAATTTTAACATTTCCTCTCAAGATATATTGAAGTATAGTTCTGAAGCGATGGTTTTGTTAGGAAGATTGCAAGCTAGTGGATCCATTCAAAACAATTTGGATCAAAGTCAAAAGGAAGGTTTTATTAAAAAGTTCATCATCCACCAAAAGACTCTCCAATGGAGACAACAAAATGTGATAGCAAACAATAATGTTGGTAACAACATGAACAATATGGAGAGGAGGGTTTCTCAACAGCTGCCCTTGATGAATAATGCCCAAATGAATCCAAATGCTGGGGTTAGACCTAACCAGGTTTCACCTGTAATTAATCAAAGACAAAATCTCCCTCCACAAAACCTGCTATCAATCCAACAGCAGCAACAGCAACAGCGCCAACCAAACCAACAAGTATCTCAACAACCTTCAGCTCAAATGCCACAAAATCCAGCGGGAATCAACAGACCACAAAGTGTCGGGCAGAATGGAATCGCATCTGTTATGCCACCATTGACGGAAGATATGAAGTTGAGATTAAGACTGTTGATTGAAGAGATTTCAAGGAATAATGTTAATTTGAAAGATGTCACTAATAATATCCGCCCTCAAGAAAAGAACATCGTCAAGGAAACTATGCAAAAGATTTCTCAGCAATACTCCACTGTTGACAGTATTATTAGCTACTTTTTCATCTTGACGAAAAATATTGATGGAACCAAACGATTGATTCAGATGAAGTATATGACCAAGAATATCATGGAGAACTTGCAAAGAGGAGTCTTTTTAGCTAACCCTGATTTAGCAGAAAAGTTAAGAACCCAATATGCTAAGTATTTTGACTTTGTTAAAGAACAATTCAACTTGAAGAGACAACAATTGTTGCAGAACCAGAATAATCAGGTCACCAACCAACAACAAAACATTTCTCTGTCACAGCAGCAACAACTGCAACTGCAGCTGCAAGTCCCACAACAAGTTCCTCCACAACAAATTGCATCTCAACAACCGCAATCACAAAGGCCGGGACCTTATCCAAACCAAAATCTTAACTTGGGACAATCAAATCAATGGCCCAATATGAACCAGCAAAATAACCAGGGCAGAATGAGTAGTCCAGTTATCAGCAATCTTTCTCCCGTTATTTCAACTCAACCACTACTTGGTGGTCAAACAGGAAACGCTGCAAATAGAGCTAATGTGAAACCTCCTGTGAAAAGACAATCCACTAGTTCTCAAGGAGGTAAAAGAAAGGCTAAGAATAATGCCCCTACTCCTTCAGGAAGTGCTGCTACTCCTGCCTCTTTGGCTAATACTATCAAAACTCCAAACAGTATTTCTACTCCACAAGTTCCTGCTAGTCACAGCAATAAGAACACTCCAAGTGATCAATCACCAAATTACAGCAACAAGATCATTGGTGGAAAGTTGAATGAGAACACTATTGGTGACATCTTTAGTACCGAATCTACTGAGAATAGTGAGATAAAGAGAAGAAGAGAGTTGTCTAATCAAGATCCTGAGAAATTCTTCTTTGCATCTTTGGCTAATCTATTGGAATTGGATGATCAAGTTGTTTCCAATGGTTTGCCTACACCTTCACCTTCTAACCATGGAAGACCAGTTAGTTCACCTATCAGATATATGAACGGTTCAACGGTGAACGATTTGCATTCCAATGGATCGCTTTCAAACTCATCTCGCATGAATGGTAAGATCAGATCACCTTTGTCGCCGCATGATGTATGGACTGCAGTTATCAAACCTGAAGCCATCGCTACTGCGTTTAAGCAAGTAAGCATCATTAAGGAAGCTACCGATTTCGAAATACTAGAAGTTTGTGAAACCAACGGCGAAAGACAAAAATCTGTTAAGCATGAAAGAGATTCAGGAGAAGACATAGACCTACTTTTCAATGAGAAGAAACTTAAAGTCGACGATGACTTTTGGGCGCCATTTTACGATGAGAAAATGGCTTTTAAAGACTGGAGACAATTTATAAACTCAAGCGAGTAACTTCAGAAACATTCTGTGTTTTAATGTCATAATTTGTATTTTGTATGAGTGTAAATGTATTTTTTGTATCGCGGTTTTCTCTGATAAATTTAGTATGGCACTGAAGGACACTCCAAGATTGGTGAACAACGGCTTGAACTTGCTATCAAAACTATTGGAGTCAGACACTCAAGTGGCCACCATTGACTTGAATTTACTTGAGAATCTCAATACAAATCAGTCCCTCAATTACATCAAGTTGGAACAAAATTTAGTTCATTTTGACAAAGACTTGGAGCTTCTACATTCTATTAACGAAGAATATGAAAGGTATATAGGTATGCTAGACCTTATAGAAGAGAAATCTGAAAAGTTAGAACAATTAGTGAACGAAATGGACCATTGGTCAAGGGATTTGGAAAGAAAGGTGAAGGAAACAAAAAGTTAACGTGCCATATGGTACATCTGGCAAAGTAGGAAGCTGTTCAGGAAGCAGTTTAACTCTGGTACGAATATCATACATTTAATTTACATATTATACAAGCTTCTTCAATTTCTCTTCGACGACAGCAACCTTATCAGCTGCAGTTTGCTTCTTGTCTGTTCTAGTACCAACTCTCATACTGGTCTGGATTCTAACAATTCCATTTTCGTGCAAAAGCTCATGCATTTCACCAATTTTAGTCATCACCTTATCCCATGGTCCTTCGATGGTAGTTCCAGCAGAGTGTAACGTCACGGTCAATCCATCACTATTTTCTCTCAAGAATTTGGTGATCATAGTAACCTCGTCGGAAACAGAAGCATTTCCTGTACCAATTGGCACCATGCAAACATCCACAAGACAAAATAAATCAACCATTTCAATAATCGCCTTTCAAATTAGAAATTTTTGTTTTCCTGGATCTGATTTTTTACGCATTATTTTTTTGAGCTTTCTTTCTTCTGTGTCTGTCGTCCCTTTCCAAATCACCGGTCACCTTTTGAAGGTACTGGGGAACAGGCAAACCACTTTTCAAAAAGAACATTTTCCAGTTTCTAGCTTTATCTTTCAATTGAGTCTGGTTTCTGTTTTTCAAAGCCTCTGATATCTGACCTCCAGGTCCAAAGAGTTCCAAGATATTTGACCAGTGTGGACCTTCCAACTCTAAAGCATGCCTCAAGGCTTTTTCTTCGTCTCTTGTCCATGGTCTTCTGGAAGACGTCTTGGTGACCGATTTAGTGCTGTTAATCAATTGACGCTGCTGGATTTCAGAAGGCAACAAGTCTTCTGTAATTTCATAATTACCAGCAGCAATGTCCAATCCAGTGTTGATTGCAGTTGATGCTGAATTGTTACCATTCTCGTTGGCATTCATCAATTCTGGGTCCAAGTTTTGTTCTGGCAATTGAGTTGCACGCTGTACATTAGTCCCAATTTGAAGTTGGAATTGTCTCAAATCATTCAAATTAGACACCTTCTTATTACCCCAAATTAAAAACGCCATATTCTTACTAATGAAGTCGAACAAGTTCTTAAGAAATTGGAACCATTCATACTCTTGACTTAGGGTGGTGTCATCTTTGTGGGCCAATAGCGCAATTCTTCTGGACTTACACTTCTCAATAAATTCCAATTCTGATTGATTCAAAATCTTTGTATCTCTTTTCAGTATTAATAAATCTTGTAAGTCGTTTGGAAAAATATCATTCAAGATCTCCTCCCTCGACTTGTCGCCTGCCTCGATGGCTGAAATATAGGCCTGGGTTTTCAAATCAAGAAACAAAATCGCTTGGTGTTTCAATAGCTTTCCAATTTTTTGGTTCATATTCGTATTAAATTGGGGATTTGCACTAATCTCTGCATTTGAATTATCAAGAATAGCACTTACTATCGAATTGTTTATTCCTTGGATTACCTTGGTGTTGATTTGACAAACACTTGTCTCGGGATCCAAGCTGTTTAAAGGACAAAAAATATTCAAGAAAGATTCATTCAAGTAGTAGAAACCCACCTCGATTATACCCAAAGTAGCCAACAAGAAAGTTGATAAGTTAACTTTTCTTAAGGCAGATTCAATACTCTGCTCGTAGTTTTTCAAGAAGTTGATCAACTTGATATCATTCTTATTCAAATTTGGTATCAAATTTTGAAACGTCAAGAAAGGCTCGTCATCACTGTAAAGCTTCTTTGTGAATTCAAAAATAGAGGTCAAGTCTCGAAATGTGGCTCCTTTAGGGTTTTCCAAGTTAGATGCCAAATCAATTACCTCTTGATATGGTCCTATTGTAAATGTTCTTAACAACTGAGTAGCTAAGTTGTCTAAGGTTGGTAATGTCTGGATTAGTAAGTGTGATCTTGCAGATAAATAATCAGGAGCAATTATAGGTAACGGTAAGGCAGACAAATGTGAATTTTTCATTAATGGCATTGTAGGCAATTGAGTTGCAACCTCAGAGTAATTGGTATATGCTGAATTTGAATTCAATAATTCCGAATCTGCAGGTATTTGAACTCCATCACGTATAACTATCTTTGGATCTGAATCGGGAATGGTTTCCTTCACTTGAATTTGTTTTGGAGGTTCACTGCTGTCGGAATTCTTCCTTGCAATCTCATTTTTATTACCTGCATTATGTTTGTCGTTATCATTATCCTTTACATTGTTGATTTCAGAGCTTTCGTTGTCGTTCTTAGATTGTTCAAGTACTATTTCGAGTTGCCTATCGATGTCAGCTCTGATTCTCTTATTCATAACATATTCGTCCTCGGCAGGTCGTTTACTTGTTTGCTGTGTTTCGTTATTTGTGCTCTCATTCGCTTGGTTACTACCTTCAGGACTGTTCTTATGTTGGTGTGATGTTTGCGTAATCTCATTTGAGGGTTTGGAAACCTGTGATTGAGCTTCCAACTCCGGATCAATGGAATCCTCTCTTACTGATTCACTGTTTCCTATTGAGTTCTTTATAATCTGATCTATGTCATCTAGACTAATGACTTTATCTTTATCACTCATGTTGTTGTTTGTTTTTTTCAGATGAGAAGACAAGTGCGAATACCAATACTGATACAAGATAAGATGGGTTTACGATTGGAGAACTCCAACATAAAATATATTTCAAAATGAGGATATTGTAATGGTGAAAGTAACTTTAAAGCTTGACAAGAACAGATATCAGGTGGATCTCATTTCTTAATTACAATCAAATCACCATCCATGGAAAAAGAAGAGCCGCCAAAAGTACGGAATTAATTCATACCAGTACCTGCAGTACCATGGTTTAAGTCTAGGAGTTGTACAACCTGCAGAACAGCATGATTCCACACCAGCTATCGATTACTCTGCCATCGCAATAAAATGCTGATTTTACCTTAGCGGTTGAACCTAATCGCATGTTACCAAAAGAGGTAATAGCGCTAGCCCGAAATTAAAAACTATAAATGCTATATTTTCTCCCGCCAAAAAGGCCATCATGACTGGCTCTATTGCTGACAAGTACTTTCCAAACGAACCTGCTGCCCCAAAGTTGGTCACTTCCTTCCCTGGCCCACAATCCCAGGCCAAGAAGGAGTCCTTAGATAAAGTTTTTGACAGCAGAGCTACCTACTTTGTTGCTGATTACACAAAATCTACTGGTAACTATATTGTTGATGTTGATGGTAACACGTTCTTGGATGTTTACGCACAAATTGCCTCCATTCCTTTGGGTTACAATAACCCAGCTTTGATTGAAGTTGCTAAGTCTACCAAAATGATCAACGCTATCGTTAACAGACCTGCCATTGGTAACTTCCCATCAGAAGAATTGGAATCAATAGTTGAAGATTTATTGAAGGTTGCTCCAAAAGGTCAAACCCAAGTTTGGTCTGGTTTGTCTGGTGCTGATGCCAACGAATTGGCTTTTAAAGCTGCCTTCATGTGGTACCAATCTAAGCAAAGAGGTTATGCTTCCGCCTTTTCCACTGAAGAAAACGAAAGTGTTATGAAGAACCAATCTCCAGGTTCTCCAGAATTGGCCATCTTGTCTTTTGAAAGATCTTTCCACGGTAGATTGTTTGCTTCTGCTTCCACCACATGCTCCAAGCCTATTCATAAGTTGGACTTGCCATCATTCAACTGGCCAAAAGCACAATTTCCTTCCTACCAGTACCCATTAGACAAGTTTGATGCTGAAAACAGAGCCGAGGACGAAAGATGTTTGGCTATTGTTGAGGATTTATACAAGAACTGGCATTGCCCTATTGCTGCCTTGTTGATTGAACCAATTCAATCTGAAGGTGGTGACAACCACGGTTCCCAAGCCTTTTTCCAAGGTTTGAGGGACATCACCCTGAAAAACGGCTCTTTAATGATTGTTGATGAAGTTCAAACTGGTGTAGGTGCCACTGGTACATTCTGGTGCCACGAACACTTGAACATTCAACCACCTCCAGATATGGTTACCTTTTCCAAAAAGTTCCAAACCGCTGGTTACTACTACCACGACCCTGAGATCAGACCAAACTTGCCATACAGACAGTTCAACACCTGGTGTGGTGATCCAGCCAGAATGATTTTGGGTGGTGCTATTGGTAAGGAAGTAGTTGCTAACGACTTGGCTGCCGTTTGTAAGAGAGTTGGTTTTTACTTGTACGCTAAGTTAGAAGCTTTGCAAGCCAAATACCCATCATACTTCAAGGATTTGAGAGGTAAGAACAGAGGTACTTTCATTGCTTGGTCTTTTGAAACTGGCTCTGCCAGAGATAAGTTCTTGTCTGACATGAAGACTGTTGGTGTTAACATCGGAGGATGTGCTGAAACTTCGGTCAGATTAAGACCAACTTTAGTGTTTGAGGAAAAGCACGCCGACATTTTGATTGAAGCTATTGAGAAGATTGTTTCACAATATTAAGTATTTTTAATATAGGTTAGGACTCTATTGCTGCAAATTGTAGTTTTTGCGAAGTTTGCAACCATTTTATCACATCTAATGTGAAAACAGCAATGAAAAATTCGAATAAAATATAACAAAATTTTTTTATTTTGGTGACTATACACTTGGTGAAGGTATTGACTAGATGAAAACAACTCTAGGTTCTTGCAAAATTTCTTTGTGAAGAAACTAGGAGATTTGAACTTCAAATCAAAATCGAGAAAATCCCGGAGTCGATGCGATTTTTTGCTCTTTTCATACTCCAAGTTTATTGTTTCTCCTTGGAGCAGGCTATAATATGACAGACAAGGAAGGAAAACAGATAATAGATGATAATTCGTACTCCAGGATAAAGGTTCTTATTAAAGACAACTCCAATGCTTCTTTAATAGCTGGTGGAATAGCTGGCGCAGTTTCCAGAACAGTTGTATCACCGTTTGAAAGAGCTAAGATCTTGCTACAACTCCAAGGACCTGGATCAAACCAGGCATACAGCGGAATGTTTGCTACAATTTTCAAAATGTATAAAGATGAAGGGATTAAAGGATGGTTTAGAGGTAATTTATTGAACTGCATAAGAATAGTACCTTACAGTGCTATTCAATTTGCTGTATTTGAAAACTGTAAGCAATATTTGCTACAAACTCGCCCAAGAGATTCAAAAGAACTCACTAGTATTGAAAGAATAGTATCAGCTTCTATGGGAGGTATTTTATCAGTGCTAGCCACATACCCTTTGGATTTAGTGAGGGCTAGAATTAGTGTTAGAACCGCTTCTTTGTCTAAACTACACAAGGGAAAGCTAAATAGACCTCCTACTGTTCTAGAAACAATTAAAGAAGTTTACTCCAAAGAAGGAGGAGTGCTGGCATTGTACAAAGGATTACTTCCTACTACTTTGGGTGTTGCACCCTATGTCGCTATCAACTTTGCGCTTTACGAGAAGTTCAGGGAGTACATGGATAAGTCCCCTAAGGACTATTCGAACCCGCTATATAAGTTAAGTGCAGGCGCATTATCGAGTTTCATAGGTGGAGTATTGATATACCCTTTGGATGTGTTGAGAAAGCGCTATCAAGTCGCTTCCATGTCAGGAGGCGAGTTGGGATTCCAATACAAGTCTGTTACTCATGCATTGACAACCATGTTTAAACAAGAGGGTTTTCTTGGTGCTTATAAAGGCTTAACTGCTAATTTATATAAGATAGTACCATCAATGGCCGTAAGCTGGCTTTGTTACGACAGCCTTAGAGATATAATTAGAGTGTGGTAATCAATGTACTCGTTAGAGCCTATGCTCCAATCAGTTGCATACGACTTGTAGGACAACTATTGTACCATAGTTCACACCGGTGCACCATTTCTAAACCAACCAAATCCTCAATAAAATGTAGTGGCCAAACCATTTTCTCGCTAAATTTTAGTCCAATGGTTCGATTTATTTTTCTATACCATCAATTAACAGATACTCATTTATTCAGTCATGATTCCATCCAGAGTTTTATTAAACCAAGCTAAGAAGAGCGCTGGTTCTTCTCTCCCAGTCGAAATGTACCCATTGTTCGCTGCTGTCGGTGTTGCTGTCTGTTCTGCTTGCTATTTTACCTACAGACACTTTGCTCACGACAAACACTTGAGATTAATGAGGAATCCAAACTTATCAGCATTGGATGAAGTTCTTAACGAAGAATCCAAGAAGTAAGTTAAGATGGTTTGAATTCTTGAAATACAAAAGTATTGGAGATGATTGCTTTGCATAATACACGATAAGAATATATTGCTATTTACATCTAATTTCTGACTTTGATACCGTTTCGTATCTAGAAGTTACTTTGATAACTCTGTTTGCATTAAGTTCCAGCTGAATAATGCCTTATCAGCTTTTTTCACTTGATTCTTTAATGTTAGTGTAGTAGTCAGTAATCTCTGGAATCTCGTCTAACATTTCCAATGTTTTCCCAAACGACTTTTGGTATTCCGCAGGAAAGTCTACTTCATTATCTGCAGATGCAATGTAATTGACATTAGTATCCTTTAATTCGTAACCTTGTTGGGACAATTCGTTTGCTATTCTATTAAGATCACCAGGTTCTGTAATCAACTGGTACAAGTTTTCGTTCTTGTACTCATTTTCAAAGTCCACAAACTCCTCCACATCTTCAGCACCAACCTCAATTGCCATTTCCAACAAAGAATCCAAATCCTGATCTTCAGCCTTTGGTTTGAATACAAGAAGCCCTTTTCTTTCAAACAAATACAAGCATGGTGATAATGACGCATTGAACTTAGATAATGCATGCTTGACTCCTCCAATAGTTCTAGACTTGTTGTCTGTTTCGGCCTCAATCACCATGGCAACACCTCCTGGGCCCACAAACTCGTAGGTGACAGAACTGGTGATTTTATCACCTGTGGTTTCTCCCAAACCTCTCTTGACAGCGTTGTCAATAATTTTTTTGGTAACATTAAGTTTCTTAGCCTTTTCAATCAACGTAAGCAACTGAGCATTGGACTCAGCCCCACCACTTCTGACACTGGAGGTGATTCTCAATGCTATGGAGTTAGCTTCTCTAGACTTTTTAGCATCATTTTTGGCCTTATCGTGTCTGATGTTCTGCCATTTTGAATGACCCGCCATAAACACAGATGAGTAACTCAACTGCCTGGCCTGCTGCTTATTGAGTTCCCGTCTTATAACTCCTGATCTAGCTAATAAACCGTTCATGGTGTAGGTTTGAGACCAATTTTCCACTACAATATATTTGTACGGCGTGCATGTACCAACGCTTCTGCGAGGTATCTTTGAGAAACTATTTCATCGAAGGATAATCGTTGGTGATTGTAGCTGACATTCTAGGGTTCAATTGCAGAGACATAAGGTAACTGCCGAGTTAGAACAGATCATTCATCCTATCTGAGTAAACATGAGTGCCATGAGTGATGCAATGCAAAAAAGGTCTTTGTTGGCGGCTATTGCCGATGAAGACTCCATAACTGGATTATTGTTAGCTGGTGTAGGACAAGTCAGTGGCGAAGATGGAAAGGAAACCAACTTTCTTACTGTTACAGCCGATAAGACTACCGTGGAAGAAATAGAAGAGGCCTTTGACAGATTCACTAGTGAAAGAAAGGATATCGCCATCTTGTTGATCAACCAGCATTTGGCAGATATGATAAGATACAAGGTTGACTCTTTTCAAAATGCATTTCCTGCTATTTTAGAAATCCCATCCAAGGATCACCCTTACGATCCAGAAAAGGACTCTATTCTTAAAAAAGTCAGAAGATTATTTGGTGAATAATTGAGTTATTACCGTTTAGTTCTACATTTAAATATACATTATAGAAATCTATGTCTACTTTTTGTTCTTTTTCTTTTTGTTTTTCTTTTTGGACTTCGAGTCGTTGATTGCTTTTTGCTCTGTTTCATGTTCTTCGGCTTCATGTTCTTCGGCTTCATGTTCTTCGGCTTCATGTTCTTCAGTTTCATCAGTTACTTCGGCTATATTTTCCGTTTCGTTAGCTTCAGGTTTTGGTTCTTCAGTCTTTATGACCTTGCTAAGTTCTTCGGTTTCATTTGGTTTCTCAGGCTGTAATTCACTAGGTTCCACTTTCGGCTCATCTTTCAGTTCCACGACAGGTTCAAGTACAGGTTCAGACTCAGGAACAGCTGCAGTTACAAGTTCACTTTCAGGGACAGTCTCAGGAACAGTCTCAGGAACAGTCTCAGGAACAGTCTCAGGAACAGTCTCAGGAGCAGTCTCAGGAACAGTCTCAGGAACAGTCTCAGGAACAGTCTCAGGAACAGTCTCAGGAGCAGTCTCAGGAACAGTCTCAGGAACAGTCTCAGGAACAGTCTCAGGAACAGTCTCAGGAGCAGTCTCAGGAACAGTCTCAGGCATAACCTCAGGTACAGTTTCAGCCTCAACAGGAGGCTCAACCTTTACTTCAGGAATTTTTGGCTTGGTATCAAGCTTGATTTCATGAATAGTTGGTTCTTCAGCTTCCTCTTTAGTTTCTTCAAATTCCTCTTTAGTTGCTTGTGGTTCTTCACCAACCTTTGCAAGCACTTCAGGAGGTGGTGCCTGATTCGCTTCAAGTTCCTTGCTTGGTAAGTCAGGAATAGGCTTATCGTCATGAACAGGATTGGCAACAGGAGTAGCCGCAACCGCAGGTTTACTCCAGTAATTCTTAGCCAAGATATCAGGTAAAACACAATCTTTAACGTAGAAGTCCCTCACACCAACAATCCTCTTGCTTTGTTCACAAGCTTTTAACCATTCCGGTCTGACAATTGGGATGTTCAATTCTGAAGCTTTAACAAATTCGGGATTGGCTTTGTTCTCTCTGGTACAAACAAAATGCGTAGTATCCACGCTTATCTTTTGCTGTGGAGGGTAGTGAGCACCAATTGCTTTCAAAGTGTCCTCGATATCTTTTATAGTAAACTGTTCATTAGGATTAATATCTCCCAAACAAACATTTGTACCTGATAAATCAGTCATTTTGTGAGTTGTCACTTCCAAAGTTTCAGATTCATAAATACCAGCAGTTGTGTCTAACTTCAACTGGAACTTGAAAGTCTTATCGATCTGCATACCGGACAATTTTGTGGTTCTATTTGTGAGTGGCTGTGGAATTGAGCCTATTTTTTTCCCGTCCTTAAACAAGAATAAGTTCTTCAAGTTGGACGTTCCCAAATCCAATTCATCCCATTCCAAAACACATGATGTCTGAGTTACATTCTTGATCTTCAAAACTGGGTTTTTAGGCAAGTTTTTACCAAAGGTGTTCAAGATTTCGTCCTGAATAGCCTTAAACTGTTTCAATTCTTCAGCTTCTGATTCCAAGTCCTGTTCGCACTTGATCTTAACAATTGACCCTGCTTTAACTCCATTAGGCAACAAAATGGTGGGGAATTCAATCAAATGATGGTCTTTAGTTAGTAATAATGCCAAGGAGGCATCTAACTTACCAACTGTTAAGGATACTTCTACCATGGTCACCAACAAATTTGTTTTTTTCAGCGCGATCGTCTCGAAAAACTACTCAAACCATTCAAGAACTCTAAGTACTATTTAATGCATGTTACGAAACTCCGAGGAATATGCTTCTTGTACGAATCACTCTAAGAAAATTTATTAGCTATGATAACTTGAACGTTTTGCGGTCTGAGTTTGTTGTATAAAAAGTTTAACACTTCAATGATTGAATCAAGGTATAACTAATCGTTCACAATTCCATAAATACAAGACATCATACACATTGACGAAGATACTACTACCAAGAAAAGAACCACTTTAATTGAAATTCAGCTCGAGATAAATACTGCAAGATGTGAAAATCTTCTAGATATTTTACATTAGTCTATATAGGAATACCCATAGCACTCAAGTCCAGGGCAATTTCATCATCGTTGGCCCTCGTCATCAACAATTCGTGTCCAGACTTATCGCTATTAGATAAGTTAATTGCCGATGGGAAACCTTGAAATTGGATTAAGCTGTTCAAGATTCCAAGCTCTTGGTTGTAGTCATTACGCTGCTGTACCAATCCTACTATATTTGCATGCTTAATAGCCTTTTTAGAAAGTGGTTGAGGCAGTAGTTCTTCGTAGTAGCCATTTTGATTGTTGTTGTTCTGGTTGAAGTTACCATTAATCGGCGATGACGACTGCACATGCTCTCCTTGTTGAATGTCGGGAATTGCCCCAAACGTGAAATCAGGCACTAGCTGATCCATTTGATTTCTTTCCTTATTAATTTTGTACCATTTGGAAGTAGTATCAGAAATCATCTTATTCTTACCATCAACAAGTTTCCTCATAAAGTTCTGATGTATCGAAGTCCTAGTAGCTAGGGTTTCGGTGTCAATGCATTTCAATCTGTAGCTCAAGGTGTTATTTGCTAATCTTAGACTATCCTGGTAGAATCCATTTATCTTGTAGTATATCTTTGCTAATTCTGGATGCGATCCTTCTAAACAAAGTTCTAACTCATGCTCCAAAATCTTGAGTTTGTCCTGAAATAGCTTGTCTCTAATCTCCACAAATGACTTTTCAATAGATACCAAGTCTTCAACCGCCAATTGCCTTTGTTTGTTCAAATTAAAGGTCTCTTCATCTTCCTCTTCCTCTTCTTGCTCTTCAGCTAGGTCTTCAAGATTTTCTTCTGGCTCATTACCATGAACTTCAAAATCATTAGATTCAGGCTCTGCTATTTTGATTTCAGGAACCTCTTCTGCTTCCAGTTCATCATGGCCGTCGTCCTCACTTTCACTTTCACCATCAGCATCCACTGCATCTTCTTCATCTTTTGAAAGCTTCATTTTCTTTGATTTTACCTTGTCTTCGCTCAATGATCTCTTCTTAGGTTCCTTTTTTTCATTTTCATGGCTTTCATCACCACTTTGACTTGTTTCGTGGTTATTGAAGTCGCCATTTTTTTCACCATTCTGATTTGCTATCTCACCACTAGTGTTCGAACCACCACCAGCCTCCTTGATACCATTTTCAGTTTTTATTTCACCATTTTCGTTTTCTTCAAAATTATGGTTGTTTTCCACTTTTTCAATGCCAATAGCCACGCCATCTTCGACATTTAAATTTTCTTCCTTCAAGTTCACATCTTCATCATCTTCACTATCTATTCCCTGCAACCTTGCCAAAGCCGTCAACTTCGACAAGGTATTCAAATCGGAGACGTTCTCGGAACTAGAGTTTTCAGGATTCAAAAAATCCATTTTATCAGTTTCAGCTTCCGATTGGTCTTCTCCCAAATCACTCAACTCAGAGCTATCGTCACTTTTGGTCACCTCAAACGGGTCAAAGTTGTTTTGAAGTCTTACCTTATTAATTTTGGTGTCGATATCCTCTTCCTTGACTGTATGTTTGGAAGTTGCTAGTGAAGGGGAATTGCCTGCCTCTTTCCCAGAAGGCATTACTTGCTCTGATATTTCTGCGGCAATTTCTGCTTCCTTGGATCGGTATACTCAACCGGTCTACTACTTCTTGTACCAGAATGTGTTTGTCAACTATCCCACTGCTGGTGTTCCAACACTTTTTCAAATGAACGGGCTGTAGTCTAACTTGCCACCTTCAATCTTGTCCTATGAAATTCTCACCGAAACTTCACTTGCGGATGTTTTGTTAGTTCTGAAACCTGTCCTCAGCCAACACCTGCTAAACGAAGTAAGTCTAGCTCTGTGGATATTTATATAAATTTCTCCAATCAATGTTTCAATCCTTTCTCACTTGTCTGTATACAGGAACAGCTTCTGGTGCGGTGGTTTCCTTTTTGGACCTGCGAAATGAGATGAGGTAGTAATGTCTTTTGCAACTTTATTTGGTAAGAGTGCCACTGACGGCAAGGTACTGGAGTTGTTTTCTGTCGAGGCCAAGCCTATTGAGAAGAAGAGCTTGGTTAAAGAGAGAACCGTTTTAAAGGCTGTGGAAAAGAAGAGTGAGGAGGAACAAGAATCCCAAGAAGAAGAAGAGGACGACGAGGATGAATCAGAATCTGAACAAGAGTCTGAAGAAGAATCAGAAGAAGAAGTAAAACCAAAAAAAATCAACGACGAAGACCTTGAGTCTGAATACTTCAGAAAACTTTTGAATGACGGTGAATCCAAAGAGGCTAAAGAAAATGAAGACAAGGAAGAAAAACAAGACGGTAAACAAAAAGCCAAAAAAGCCGAAACCATTGATTTGAAACAGTCAGAACTCGAAAAGGCCGAAAAGACTGTATTTGTAGGAAACGTTCCAATTGCTGTTGCTACCAACAAATCCTTGGAAAAACAGTTCAAGAACTACTTCTCCCAGATCGGAAAAATTGCATCTGTCCGTTATAGATCCATTTCTTTCAATGAAGCTTTACCCAGAAAGATCGCTTTCATTAAGAAGGCTATGAACGATTCCAGGGATACTTTGAATGCATACATTGTGTATGAGTCCAAAGAAGCATCCTTAAAAGCCGCTGCTCAGTTCAACAGTAAAGTATTTGAAAACTACCATTTGAGAGTGGACCACATCACCCACCCATTGCCAAAAGACAACAAGAAAACCATTTTCGTGGGTAATTTGCATTTTGAAGAGAGTGAAGAGAATTTGTGGAAGTACTTCAACAAACACTGTCAAAATGATGTTGACTCTGTGAGAATCATTAGGGATGCTAAGACCAATTTAGGAAAAGGGTTTGCATTGGTTCAATTCAAAGACTCTTTATCTGTCAATAAGGCGTTGTTAATGAATGACAAGCCTATAGATGCAGACATTGTTGGTGACAGCAAGGAATCCAAGAAGAGAAAGTTGAGGATTTCTAGGGCCAAGTCTCATGCAAAGCCTTCTATATTATCACCAAACCACGTGGATAACTTAAAGAACAAGAAAAACACCTCAAAGACCAACAGATTGATGAACAAGGTCAACAACGACTCTGACAAAACCAGAATCGGAAGATCAAAGGTATTGGGTAAGGCTGACAGATCCACTCTTGGAAAGAAGGTGATCATGGAAGGTGAAAGAGCAGTCAAGGGTAAAATTTCCAAGAAGAAGAAGCCTAGAATAAGAGA
The DNA here is from genome assembly GCA_030569655.1 of Yamadazyma tallmaniae. Taxonomy (NCBI): domain Eukaryota; kingdom Fungi; phylum Ascomycota; class Pichiomycetes; order Serinales; family Debaryomycetaceae; genus Yamadazyma; species Yamadazyma tallmaniae. The sequence continues at coordinate 24,322 of JAJMLL010000038.1, forward strand.
AAGAACCAAAAACTTCAAGAAGCACAACAACAAGTAAGTATGTAATACACAACAGAACCCCAATTACGTAACTGTGTCACGTGACTATAATAGTGGTTATTCGTTATCGCACACTGATAAGAGCCACTCATACCAAAGGACATATCCCCTGTAAAAATTCCCTGAAGCTAAATTTCTGAATAAGCTAGTCATGGGAAACAACTCTTCTAAGATCGAATCTCAAGCAACCGAAGTCTACAACGAAAAGGCCATCAGCTATGAATCTGAATCCGACTTGGATCAGTACAAAGATCTTTTGAAGCACTTGAACATCGAGGACGATGCTGATATGTTGAAGGACGGAGTTATTAATGTCGATGCATTAAGTACTTGGGAAGCGGATTTCAACAAGGATTCCAAGAATATCTTAGCTCAGAGTGCAATTGCTAAAAATGATATTTACAATATTATATCCGATTGTAGTGTTGACGTGAGAAAGAACGAACAATACCACTTTAATGTTGAATTGAAAACCATTGGCGACCCTTGTTACTTTGATAACCAGAAGTCAAGTGGTAGATGCTGGATGTTTGCTACCTGTAACATTTTGAGAAGCCATGTCATCAAGAACTATAACTTGAAGGCTGATGGTTTTCAGTTATCTCAAGCCTACTTATTTTTCTATGACAAGTTGGAAAGAGCCAATTTTGCTTTGGATAACTTGATTGAAACTGCCGAGTTGCCATTGGATTCCAGATTAGTGAACTACGTTATGTCTGATCCAATTGGCGATGGTGGTCAATGGGATATGATCGTTAATATCTTGGAAAAATATGGTGCTGTTCCTCAAGAATTGTTTCCAGACAACGCCCAAGCAGCTTCTTCTTCAACCTTGAACTATATCTTGAAGGAAAAGATTAGAGAATATGGTTTGATTTTGAGAAAATTGAAGACAAAGGGCGCTTTGGACGTGGTTATCAAAACTGTCAAGACTACAATGATGAAGGAAATCTACAATATCATTTCTGTAACTTTGGGAACCCCACCAAAACCAACTGACCTGTTTACATGGGAATTTAAGGATAAAGATGGTTACTGCAAAGCCATTACTACCACTCCTACAGAATTCTACACTAAACACATCAACTACAAGGCTACCAAGTTTTTCTCGTTGATTAACGATCCAAGAAACGACTTTGGTAAGTTGTACACTGTTGATAAGTTGAACAATATGTCCAATGGAAGAAACATTCAATATGTCAATACCACTTTGGCTTCCATGAAGGAAACTGCTATCAGAATGTTGAAGGCAGACGAGCCCGTGTTTTTTGGCTGTGATGTTGGTAAGTACTATAGTAGGGCCACAGGAATCTTAGATACTAAACAATTCAGGTTCCCTTTGGCCTTTGGTACAGACTTGAACATGACTAAAGCCGAAAGATTACAAACAGCTTCTTCCTCAATGACCCATGCTATGGTTTTGACAGGTGTTCACTTGGATGGCTCAGGCTCTCCAGTTAGATGGAAAATCGAAAACTCCTGGGGCCCTGATGTTGGTGATAAGGGCTACTTCTTGATGACTGACGAATGGTTTGATGAATTTGTGTTCCAAATCGTCACCTCTAAGGCATATTCTACTACTGAAGACTACAAGATTTTGAAGTCCCAAGACTTCACTGTTTTACCATTCTATGATCCTATGGGTGCATTAGCATGATTGTTTTAGAATACATAGATCTTGTTCGGGTTGGGTGCTTACCGTGTGTTTGAGATTTATAGGTTAGTAAATTTATATTGTGTGTATTCTTGTACCGAAAATTCGCAGCACCGAAATCAACAATTATGGCTACCGAATTACCAGAGTTTCGGTTTTTAAATCGCTCCAAAGAAGAGCTAGCGAGCCTTTCACAGGATTTCGCCGAGAGATACGAAAATGCTACCAGTGAAGAAGAGCTTGATAGCTTGATAAAGGAAATAGACTTGCTCACAGCCGAAGGAAACGAAGACATCACCAATTATATCACCACAAACAGCAAAAATTTTGAAAAGCTGATCAATAATATCGAAGTAAACAGAGCTAAACTATCGGAAACCCTACATGTAAATGAAGACTTGATCAAATTGTTTCTCAAGTCCAACGACTTGGGTAATTTACTTACCCTCAAGTTGAGATCATTGGATAAAGAAATCAGTAGATTGAACGAATCCAAGGATTTCGTGGTCAAGATTAAGTTGCTTAAAAACAACATCAACCAGGCTGTATATGCGCTAGATCACAATAACTACGAATTGACTGCCAAATGCATACATACAATTAAAACACAGATTCCACACGCAATAATTAACAGCGAATACGCTTCCATGATCATTCCTTCTACCGATATTCCAGAGTTGCCACAAGTGGTTATAGACAATTCCATTGGAAAGTTGACTAAAATATTCGAATCCAACTTTAATAAGGCCGCTGAAGAAAAGGACATGAAAGAATTGACAAGGTTTTTCCTGTTGTTTCCATTGATCAATAGAGAAGAAATTGGATTGAACTGTTATTCGAAGTTCATCTGTCAGATTTTAACAGACACTTCAAGGACTTTAATCAAGTCCATAACCAATAATGCTACTAAAACTGGCATTTATTCCAAAATCATCATGCAATTGTTCGAAAACATTTCTATGATGTTGAGTCAACACAGCCCTTTGATCATGAGGTACTACTCATCCACGTTTCCTAATGCCATCAATTACGTTATAACAAGGATTCAACACGAAATAGATTCACAGGTGGGGTTAATCGCCGATTCCTTCTATGATAACCACAGAATTGGAAAGGTTTTACAAGATATTAAAATCTATGGTTTCCCCACTCTTTCGAAGCGTTTACACCCCGAAAGTCACCATAATGAAGATATAAAATCTCCTAGACAATCTTTCAGCGGCGATGACGAGTTAGTCACTATTGTTGAAGCTGGTGATTACTTTAATGAATTAGCTGGAATCTTCAACTACTGGTCATTATATGCAAAATTCATCACTACTAGATACTTCAATAATAAAGCACAAAGCAATAACGATGAACCTGCACCACTAGAAGTTCCTAGTATCATACAGGAGTCGAATTTTACCAAGAAGATTGACACAAAGTATCTTCCGGCATTTGAGTCGATTTTGAAATTTTACTTCAGAAGATCAATTGAAAAGGCTATTATTATTGAAGAAATTCCATCAATAGACTCGTTATTGTTGGTTTCAAATACTGCTAAATACCCTGACCCAGTGCCTTGTTCCTCAGTCATCGAGGACTTTTCATTAATCTTGAATACTTGTTTAAGAGGTGTTATAGATTCAGGGCAGATAAACTCAATCAAGTACTTTGCTGAAGAAGGATTCAAAATTATTAAGAATGACTTGATCAACGGCTACTTAATAAAGGAGTTAAATGAAAACCTGCCTAGGTATAATTCGTCACTTGGTTTGGTGCAGTCCCTCGGCTTGAATAGTGCTTTAAGTCCTGGTAGCTCTAGAGGTGCAACTCCTACTCCCGAGGTGGGTGCTAATGGAAGCATAGGATTTTTGAAAGGTGCAACCAGTGCATTTGGAAACGTCGTCAACAGTACTAGTTCTGTGGTGGGTAATAGCACTGCTAATAACCAGAGATTGAGCAGTTATGTATGCTACTTAAATACAATTGCAGTTGGTCAAGAGTATTTCAATAAGATTATTTCGAATCTCACCAAGAACGACGTTACATACTTGAAACTTAATTTTCCTTTTGGTGATGATTCTGATATAGTTAACAGGATTTTGACTGAGGAATTGTTGAACCCTTTCACAGTTGTAACCAACAGGATTATCCAGGAATCGTTGATAAACTTTTACAACCAATCAATCAAGAGCAAGTTGTTGACATTTATTTCCGAGTTCATAAGTGAGTCAGAGGAATCCAACTTCATAATTTTCTCCACCAGCGAGTTGAATGACACTTCTTTGATATATGCTTTTACCAATAACTGGAGAAGCTTGATTCTTCCATATAGGAGGGTGTTACACCACGAGTTTATTTACAACAAATTATTGAAACTAATAATATTAAACTTAGCAAATATAATTGAAAAGAGATTGACTTTGGTTTTGAAAAAGTTCAAAATTAACGAATTAGGGGCATTGAAGTTGGAGAAAGATATTTCTTCCTTTATAAACGAAGTTTGTGATGATAACTATGAATTAAGGGAAAAGTTTGTCAGGGTCACCCAAATGGTGTTGTTGGTAGGAATGGATGACGAGGAATACGAAGAGAGTATTCATAGCGAAAGAGAAAGACATATTGAAAATGGCGAGGAAGTAGGGGACGAAGATGATTATCTTGGAATCAATTGGGTGTTAACTAAACAAGAGAGGAAAGACTTCAGGGCATTCAGAGTATAGAAGATGAATGTTTTTATTTATTTTTACTATATAAATACCTTATTTGAGTATGCAAATATTTCATTTAATATACAAGTCGTAATTTCATTAATTCCTAAGCTTTCTTTTTTCACCTTTTCTGATTTCACCCTTGTCAAGCTCTATAGTCTCTTGCTTGACATAGTCCTTATCGGGCTTGATTTTCATTCTATCTGTTATATTGTCGAATCTTGGGTGTGTGAAATCACATTCGTAACCTTTAGGACAAAATCCTGTCAAATACATAGGACACAATATTTTTCTGACATGTCTGTTCACACACTTAGGACCTTCGGGACAGAATCCTCTTTGATAGTTAGGACACTCTGGGATCTTCAGCAGTGGATCCACATGCAAATAAAGACATTCGTTTGTCTGAGTACAGAAACCGTTTCGAGAATAGAACAAGCATTCAGGCATCTTTCTCAAGTTATATTCATGCAAAAATTCACAGTGATCGTTCTTCTTGCACAATCCTCTCAACCAATGCTTACATACGATCTTATTGTTGTACATGGAAGCCACATGCTTATGTGGACAGTTGTTTCCATTTGGACATGAGTTGGGGACATTTGGATTAAAGAACTGACAGATGGGCCTGTCAGGATCAGTACCGAAATTATATTCTCTTCTTAAGAATGGCTCGAACTTGAACCTCTTGTTTCTATTATTAGGATGGATGATGGGGTTTGCCTGGATCATAACAACTGAAGATGATTATGAATTTTTTGATTCTCAAAAAGTGTCACGAAATATCGCGGTCGTGGCTCGAGCTGCGACATCATGCTTTTTGCAGCAACTGGCGGCGAGGGAATCAGGTGAGCCTGTACGTCAGGAGGTACCGGAAAGATCAGCACAGTTGGTCATATAAGTACCGAAGGCTGCGAACCCTTAAAAATTCCTAGTTATTTCCCCAATTCTGAATACACACAGGATCGGGAAGTAGGTCTGATTCAAAATTAGAAAACTAGCATACTTTTTGTTCCTCCCAATCCTTTTGGTTTTATACAAGTGGCGAACAAAAGAAGGGGAAGCTTCGGTAGAAATGGGAATACAGGGTGAAATTCTATATGATGCCATAGTGGTAGGCACTGGACTAGGGGGGTTGGTAACTAGCTTAAGGCTCTTGTTACAAGGAAAGCGGGTGGCATTGTTGGACAAAGCCCCAAGTTATGGTGGAAACTCCATTAAAGCATCCTCGGGAATCAACGGGGTTCCAACAAAGTATCAGCCTGTTATAGGAGACACAGTATCATTGTTTGTCAGTGATACCCTCAAATCCGGTGGGGGGCTTTCAGATGAAAAGTTGGTTCAAATACTTGCTGAAAACTCCAGAGACGCTATCTACTGGCTAGTAAGTGAAGTCAATGTCGACTTGCTGGACGTATCGCAATTAGGAGGTCATAGTATGCCCAGAACTCATAGGGGTCACAATACTGGACCTCCAGGTTATGAGATTATGTCTGCAGTAATGAAGAAAGTAAGAGATCATCCAAACTTGACATTATTATTAAGTTCAAAGCTAACTAGAATCAACATGGATCCAAATTCTAAGGATTCCGTTAAAGGCATCGAGTATGTCAGCACCGAAAGAAAAGATGGTAAAACCTATAGTCTTAAAGGTAGGAACTTGGTGTTGGCCACTGGTGGCTATTCCGCTGATATTTACAGTGATGACTCCTTGGTTAAAAGATTCAGACCGGATTTATTGAAATTCCCTCTGACAAACGGCAATGGCACTAGCGGAGATGGTCATAAAATAGCAGCCAGGGATTGCAACGCTAAATTGATCGATATGAGCCAGATCCAAGTCCATCCTACTGGATTTGTACATTTTTCAAACGAAGAGTTGAATAACAACAAAAAGATCTTGTGTGGAGAGCTAATCAGAGGAATTGGTGCAATTATGATTAGTCCAATTACTGGAAAAAGATTTGTAAATGAGTTGGAAACCAGAGATAAATTATCAAATTCAGTGTTGAAAAACTGTGATGTCAGCTCTGTATTCATGCAGTCGAAGGCCCAATCTGCTATGTCAATTATTGCATTAAGTGCAGAAGATTTTCCTAATGTAAAAAGTCATATGAACTTTTATATCAAACTGGGTTTATTCCACAAAGGAAACCTCAACGACTTGTTTTCACTTGCAAAGAAAATTAACCCCGGTATTGATTTGGAAACTTTATCCAAGACGTTCAATGATTATAATGAAGCCATAAGTGATGGTGATCCTTTAGGTAGAACTAATTTTGGTTCTAAGTTTGACGTCAATGAGCTCTACTTCGGTATTGTGACTCCTGTACTACACTACACCATGGGAGGAGTTAAAGTAAACGATTTGTCGAATGTTATTACTAACGAGGGAAGACCAATTCTGAATTTATTTGCAGTTGGTGAAGTGGGAGGTGGTATCCATGGCCACAACAGATTATCGGGTAGCTCATTGCTTCAATGCGTCGTGTTTGGAACTCTAGTTGCCAACCGTATAGCAAATGCATGAGAATCGTGCTGAGTATATATGAAAATCTATTTCTATAAACGTTTTTTGCCTGTAACATTACTTGGTGGTAGTAATTTCCTTTACTTCGTCTTCTAATCTATTTGAAAGATGCTCGAGGTTTTCATCGTTTAACATTTCAAGTATGGGTGTAGAGTTAGCATTAGCGGTATTAGACCTCTTTCTGTCTCTTCTTTCCCTCTTATCCTTCTTCAACAATTTCTCTCTATCCAATAGTTCACTGTCATTGAGATCACTGGGATTTCCGATTTTAGGGGACGAGTTGTTGGCTTTTGTTGTAATAAAATGCAATAACTGGTTTCTTCTTCTTATTCCTTCGTGCAACCAGAACTCACTTCTGTATAGTTCCCAGCCTTCTCTGACATCAGTATTAAAAACTCTGGCATTCAAGACAAGCTTTACATCTGCAACCCCCATTCTTGGTTGGCAGCGCAGCTGTATAGAAACTAGCAACACCTCCAACTTGGAATTCTTATTTTGTTCTGCTTCAGGGTAGATTTTGTGTAACCAGTCAAGGCTCAAAAGAATCATATTAAGCATCAACTCTCTCAACAAGTCCGAAAAGTAGTCAAGCAAGGGGATTTTAATTTTAACCAACCTAATGTTGAGTTGTCTTATTCCTTTGTTAGTGGAAGACAAAAACTTTCTAGGCAATACAATGGTTTTCTGGTATTCTCCTGACAAGTAGTACAATATCAATGTAAACATCAATGCTAACAATATAAACGTTAACATTACTGACGTAGGAGATGAACTCAGGTTGACGGGATCTGAAAAGTACAAGTAATGTGAGATGGAAGCTATCAATGCACATATTATCGCCATAAATGTCAAGTACTTTTTTCTTAATGCTTTTTGCTGAAACACTTGTTGTCTTAGGTTTTCTTCCAAAATCAACAAGTTTCTGAAAACTTTACCCGTAGCAGGTGTCAGAGTGTAACCACTACCAATGTATTGATGAGATTTTTCACTTCCATCAGAGTTCTTAGACCTTCTTCGTATTTTTCTCTTGGCCAATTTTGATTTTGGTGTGACAGGGGAAACAGATTCACCGCTATCTCTTCTAGGAGAAGTGCTACTTTTTCTTCTGGAACTCTTGTTTCTTGTTGCTTTATCTCTGGAGGGTGAGTCATCTCTGGATGGTGAAATATCTCTGGACGGAGACTCAGAAAAGTCTCTGGAAGGAGTTTGCAACGGAGAATACTTGGAAGGACTCAAGTCGAGAGAGTTCTGAGACCCTATTTCTGAGTCTGAGTATATTCCAAACTCATCATTATAGCCTTGAGAAGGTGAGTAAGGTGTGACATTGAGCAACGAGGAACTAGAAGTCATCATTGGCAGTTTAGGAGGCAAGGGAATAAAAGAGTCCATGAAGTCGTCTCTTGAAGCTCTGGATCTTGTTTCACCCTTTTCAACTCCTTCATCGGATTCATTCACATTTATAGGTACAATAACCGGGGGACTCTGGTCTGCTATCTCATTATCGTTGTTTGAGCTGGTCTTCTTAGCAGTCTCTGTTTCTAAGCCATCGCTCTTAGTCAGAGACATCCAACTTTCAACATGCTCAGACATTTGATCTTTAAATGATTGCTTCTAATTACAAGCCTATTTGTTTACTCTGCTTTCTTCTCTTCTTGGGTTTTATAGATATATCCGCAGTAAGTGTTGGAGTCAATTAATTGTGGAGTTTCACCTGAATTCGCGAAGCCAAATCTGATTCAAAATATGTCTACTTTGAAACAACAGAAACAACAATTTGTATCTGATCTCGTAGGAGGATCATTGACTGAGATATATATCGTAGTTTCGATCTCAGTGGTGAGTTATCTTGCTTATAAAATTTTTTCTAGAGTTTTAGGAGAGCGTTCAATTTTGCATGTACTTCATGACTTTTATTTCAATGTTGTCACATTGGTGCTTTCAATCACCTCCTTCAGCAACCAAATAGACAATTTGCACAAGGGTTTGGCTGTAGTGATATTGGGTATTACTATTGCCGGGTTTTTTGTTGGATCAAAGCCTTTTGTAGCAAAACTGGACCCCAAAGTAGTTGATATTTTGAAACCAAAAGCCTTCATTACCGCTTACAGATCCCACATGTTGATACTTACCAACATCGCCATTCTTGCTGTTGATTTTCATATTTTTCCTAGAAGATTTGCTAAGGTTGAAACATGGGGCACGTCTTTGATGGATATGGGTGTAGGTTCTTTTGTTTTTTCCATGGGCGTGGTCAATTCTAGAAACTTGATAAAACAAACACTTTTGAATAGGAAGACAGAGACCAAGGGTATCCTTACCTACTTTAGTTTGATTTTCACCAACATTAAGAAGTCGGTTCCAATGTTGGTGTTCGGTTTGATTAGATTGGTAAGTGTGAAACAATTGGAATACCAGGAGCATGTCACCGAATATGGTATTCATTGGAACTTTTTCATGACAATTGGGTTATTGCCTATTTTCATTGCCATTTTGGATCCATTGTTCAACTTAATTCCTAGATTTATGGTTGCTTTCTTGATTACAATTGTTCATGAATTCGCTTTGAATAATGGTTTGGTCAAGTACATTTTGCTCGAGCACAACAGATTGGATAATTTAGTAACTATGAATAAGGAAGGGGTGTTCTCTTTTTTCGGTTACTTGAGTATTTTCGTTTTTGGTCAATCTTTTGGATCATTTGTTTTGACCAACAAACAAACCTATAACAACTTAATCACGTTCAATAATAATTCAAACAAGAAAAGCTGGTTGACGGTAAAAACCACTCAAGGTTTGTGCATTGCAACTGCTTTCTATCAACTTCTCTTTTGGCTTGTTAACCAACTGAGCAGTTTCTACCCAGTTTCCAGAAGGTTAGCTAACTTTCCATATGTGTTGATGATAACTTCATATAACGCATTCTTTTTATTAGCATATGATTTGGTGAATAAATTCTTTAATGACAACACCACTGACTCGAGAGTGCTAGAGGCCACCAACAAAAACGGTTTGATATTCTTTTTGATTGGTAATTTGTTGACAGGGCTAACTAATATGACCATCAATACTTTGGAATGTTCCAATGAGATTGCTCTAGTGGTACTCATGGTGTATGGAACTGTAATTATCCTGGTAGTTACAATTTTGGATTACTTTAAGGTATACATTAAAATATAGAGGTTCACATTGAGATGCAATGTAAAACCTGGGTTTAAAAGACTTTGCAAGGGTTTTATAAAAATATAGAGGTTTCAAACTAACTTAGGAGACTAATTCAATACGGCGATGAACATAAATTCAAGATATGCTTTAAACTTAGAGGGCAGAAATATCAAGTCATAATTTAAAATGAAGATTATTAACAAGGATTGTAGCTTCTTTCACAGTATATGGTGGGGGCAGAATCAACATAGAACTCAGAACCATCGAGAACCTGCTTGTTTTCCGTTTCGACGTATTCACCATCAACAAGAGCCATCTCTGTTTCCAACATCTTTGGAGTATAACCTTTCTGCAAATAGGTATAAAGCCTTCCAAACTCCCCTTGTTTGACATTGCAAGTGCCAGAAGCACTATATGAGATTCCCAAGGAGGCTTTGAATTCCAATCCAAAGCTGGCGGTAAAGATCCAAAGATTAAAAGCAAGTTTGAATTCTGTAGTGTAACTAGCACCTGCTGTTAGTGTAACCTTTTGGCTCATAGAACCACCAGAACCGGTCGACATATCAATACAAGTTCCCATGAAATAGAACCGATCACTTACCAACTCCACCTCTTCATCAACAAACTCATACTTAAATAACTTTGAATTCACTACTCTATAGTTTGTCTTTGAGTTTTTGACGTGGAATCCATTATTTTCGATTGATAATAAACTCAGTTTACTTCCAAGACCATTGATGTTGTCTATTACGTAGTTCCTAGGTTTGTTGATTGATTGCAGAGCCAAGGAGCTCAAGCTAACAATGGTATCTTCCACCATCATGGGCAGTGTGGTGTTAGTCAAATCACAGTATGGTCCAAGTCTAGACATATAAGTAATTCCACAAGGAATAACTGTTGCTTCCAAACAAGTAAGCAATATCCATATGTATCTGAGTAACATTAATAATGATTTTTTCCTGTTAATTGTAATTCCTTATAACTACTTGCCAGCTTACAAAAGAGTTCCATGCTTAAAGAGTTCCATGCTTAACAAAGTCCCATTTGGGGTTAATTGTTACCTAAAAAAAGCTGCAGCATATAATAATAACTTTTTAAGCAATTAATTCCTCTAATCACCCATGATACCTACAATAGCCTCCACTATGGCGTAACCACAGCTCGCAGTAACCTGTGAGCATAAAGTTGCAAAACATGTTTGTGGTCCGGCAGTGTCGCATATCTCGTTTACAGGAAAAATCCGTTCTTGTTGCTTTGTTGTACCAATTTGTTATCAGATGTCTAGTATTGCTTCATCATCGTCTTGGACATCGTTCTTGAAGTCCATTGCTTCTTTCAATGGTGACTTATCTACCTTAACAGCACCTCCTTTCATATTATCACCCACATCATTATCAGAATACTCACAATACTGGGGAGAGCACCCCGACTTACTTTTGGAGCCGAACTTCTTGGTTGCAGATGAGAATGCCTCTAAAGAAGAGAAGGAAAGTTTGGCATTGAAGAGAATGGTTGCAGTTGTGAAGTGGTTCATTTCCACCTTGAAGTCCCAGTACTGTTCCAGAAACGAAACCATGGGAACTGAAAAAAAGGCATTGAACCCGTTTTTGGGGGAAGTGTTTGTTGGAAAATGGCAAGATAAAACTACAGATGGAAGATTGGGAGAGTCTGTTTTGTTATCTGAACAGGTGTCCCATCATCCGCCAGTTACCGGGTACGGTATCATCAACGAAAAGAACAACACATTATTACAAGGTTACAATGGAGTCAAGGCTACCATGTCAGCCACCACCATTAGTATCAAGCAATATGGACATGCAATTTTGAATTATCAAAACTTGAAGGAAAACTACTTGGTCACGTTACCACCTTTACATATAGAAGGTTTGATTACTGCTTCACCTTTTGTTGAGTTGGAAGGAAAATCCTACATCCAATCTTCAAATGGGTACGTTGCAGTTATTGAATACAGTGGCAGAGGATACTTTTCAGGTAAGAAAAATACATTCAAGTGTAGAATCTACAAGGATAAGCTTTCTTCTGAAAACAAGGATAATGCTATCATAACAATTAATGGCCAATGGTCAGGTAAATGTTACTTCAACAAAGGTTCAGAATCAGTAGCCAAGAAATCAGACAGTGCTTTGTTCTACGACGCTGAAAAGCAACTAGCCGAACATTTGACTGTAAAGCCAATTGAAGAACAGCACGAATTGGAAAGCAGAAAAGCATGGGTCAAGGTTGCTGCAGCCATTAAGGAAGCCAACTACGATTTGATCAATGCCGAAAAGTCAAAGATCGAGAATGAACAAAGAGAATTAAGAAGAGAGGAATTAGAATCAGGTAGTAAATGGCAAACTAGATGGTTCAAGCAGGTAGATTTTGGTTCTTCCAAAGATGCCACATCGTCTGCTAATCCATTAGCTGAACCTGCTGAAGAGTATGATTGCTTCAAAGCTTTGACCTCGATGTTCAACTTGTCTATCAAGAACTGTCCTTCAGGTAGCTTGAAGAACTCCAAGTATGATGAAGGTTCAGCAGTTCATTGGAGATTGGACTTGAACAAATGGAAACAAGAAAAGGACATCAAAGTATAGAAGTTTGCTAAATATACGTTCTTTTGAAATCACAAACTGGGGTGTTGCATCAGAACAGTACATACATAATAAACGGTATCTAATTTAGCCTAGTATGCATATAGTATTTGCCAACATACATAATGTTTATCACGTGTATATTTTCGGGGCTATAAGTAAAAGTCACATATATGAAATAGCGGTCACATACTCACGTGAACATAGTTAGTTACAATTGTGCACATGCACGATAACTTCCTCATTTTGATTGTGCTCGCTTATATAATCCTCATACAAACTATTTGGTGAAGCCCGTACACCCACAGTTACTCACTATTTTTCAATTGAGTGAAAAGGAAAAAAAATTTTCATTATATTTAAAAACTAATTTAGATTAATTTTTATTAGATATTAACAAAATGGCTGAATCACACAGATGTATGTAACCACGATTGACTATGAACACTAATGTTATAACAGAGGTAGGAGATTGTTCTTTGGATAACTGAAGGGGGTTTCAAACTGATGTTATAATGGTTCATATAAAATTTTTCAAAAAAATTTTAGTATCCACCAAGTTGTCGATTTTATACAAATGTCATGAATAATCTACCACAATACTCCCCAGAGATGATACTTAGAAGTTTATTGATGTTGATACCAAGACAATGAAGAACTACCAGAAAAGTAGTTTTGTAAAACCCAGGTGAAAAGTATTAAAATCATAACTGTGAAGGATGCTACTATTAATTTTCAAAAAACTCTTACTAACAAGATTCTAGTATACGTTAAAGGTAAACACTTGTCCTACCAACGTTCCAAATCAGTCAACAACCCAAACGTTTCATTAATCAAAATAGAAGGTGTTGATGCTCCACAAGATGCTAAGTTCTACTTAGGTAAGAGAATTGCTTACGTTTACAGAGCTTCTAAAGAAATCAGAGGTTCCAAAATCAGAGTTATCTGGGGTAAAGTCACCAGAACTCACGGTAACAGCGGTGTCGTCAGAGCCACCTTCAGAAAGAACTTGCCACCAAAGACCTTCGGTGCTTCCGTTAGAATTATGTTATATCCATCAAATATTTAAGCAAAGAATTAATGAAATATTAGGTTATAATTATAAATATTTTTTATAATGAAGGGAATAGATTTTTTGTTTAAACTATTTATTTCTTTTGTATAGTAAACATAAATAATCATTTGTACATCTTTAGTAGTCCATTTCTATACTGACGCTTCCTTTTAACAAAGACACAATAGCTTGAAATGATATTTAGGCTGTTAAAGAAGATTGGTAAAAAAAGTGCGATAAACAATATTGGACGTGTTCCAGCATGGCTAAAAATAAAAAGAAGCAGAACAAGAAGCCTAATGGCATTGTAAAGGATGAAGGAGGTGAGCCAGCAGTGGAAGATGTAGAGAATGCTCCGATAGAAGATTCCAATGAAAATGCAGATGTTTCTGAAACCGAATCAAATTGCAACGAAATCGCAACTGGCACTACCATACAATCAAAAGAAGTTGAATCGGCAAATGGTTCTGTAGAAGCTATGGAGCTCCAAAAACAGGTCGATGAGTTAAAGGAAAAGCTTACCAAAGCAGAAGATACCAACCAGGAATTAAGCAAAACTGTTGAAAGTAAGGATTTGGAAATAGCTAGTTTGAAAGACAACCAGGGACAAGCAGGCGATGACAAACTCCAAGAAGTTACAAAGGAAAGGGACGAAATAAAAGCCAACTACGATTCTTTGTTAAGTCGTATATCATCCATGAAATCTGTTTTCAGTAAAATGAAGGAAGCTGAAAATGAGGCTGAAGAATTAAAAGAAAAGAACACCCAGTTGACCAGTGAACTTGAAGAATTGGAGAAAGAAAAGGAAATGCTAAATAATGCTAGCATCCAATATAAGAAAGATATCAAGGACTTGAACAACGAAATCAGCGACTTGAACAGCGAGTGTGAAAGACTTACTCAATCTTTAACAAGTATACGTAAGGAATTTAACGAGAGAGAAATCACTTATAAAGATGAAAACTATGAGTTGGAGGATAAAATTAGCAAGTTAAACAGACAAATCAACGAATACAAGTCCAATCTCACCGAATATAGCATACTGAAGGAAGAAAGTCAGGTTGAATTTGATAACTTGGGTCTTGTGATAGAAGAACTCAAGGAAAACGCCAATTTGAAGCAGAAGGAAATAGAGCAGTTCAAAGTTCAGATTGAAGCCAAAAATGCCGAAATCTTGGAAAAGACACAAGCATTGGCTGATTTCAAGAATGCTGGCAAGGCTGAAAATGATACCCTCAATACAAAGATCGAAGACTTAAACCAGGAAATCCAGACCTTAAACGAGAAATTGAATCATGAATCACAGAATGTGAAGACCTTGCAGGAAGAAAATTCCAAGATCCAAAAACTTGAAAAAGATATAGACACTAAGCAAATCTTGTTAGGTAAAGCTCGTCACGAAGCTATTATTCTCAATGAGCATCTCTCTAAAGCATTGGGTATGCTTAAACAACAGCTGTCGAACAGCAATAATACTATTGACAAGGAGTTGATTTCAAACGTGTTGATAAACTTTCTCCAGATTCCAAGAGGAGATGCTAAGAAGTATGAAGCTCTACAGTTAATGAGCTCGCTATTGGAATGGGACGAAGCAAAAAAAATAGCCAGCGGTTTGAGCAGAACAGGAAAAGCTGACTCAAAATCAAGAGAGAGTTTTGTATCACTCTGGACCGACTACTTGGAGAAGGAGTCAGTAACTCAGAAATAATTTGTACTTGACTTTGTATTTCATAGTAATAGCATATACCATTTTCGAAACGCATTTTTATTCTTGTGTCGCGTCTGATTGAACCTAAATCATGGTTCTGGTTACTGACTTTTTTAAGAAGGTGAATAACCCTAAGGTATGTGAACTATCAACATGGAAGCGTAATTGAGCGAGCTACTAATTTCTAGAAACGTTCTGCTGATACAGCAGGTTCCAGCACCAAAAAACAGAAGATAGAAACCTCAAAATTCTTCAAAAAGGACGGTGTAATTGAAATCGATGATGACAGTATAATAGAAATTGATGACGAGTCGCATAGTCCTGCTACGCCAAAGAAGGAAGTGTCAAAGAAAGAACCTGTGAAAGAGTCCCCTAAAAAGGAACAGGAACGTGGTAAAACTCTTGAGGTAGAAACTCCCATCAAGGAGCGCCAATTAAAGAAAGAAACTCCTAAGAAAGAGCCCGTAAAGAAAGAAACTCCCATCAAGGAAGCAAAAAAAGTTACCAAAACTCCTATTAAACCCAAAAATGCCAGTTCTGATGCACCTACCGCTTTAGAAGTCTTATCTACTATTGCTGATGCAGATTTACCTTCGGAAACTGAGAAACTCAACTTTTTTCAGCTCCAGCAGCGTAAAAGCAATGCACCACAAGCTTCAGGTGCCATTGAGATCCCGGAAGCACATCCAAACTGTTTATCAGGTCTCACGATAGTGTTCACTGGTATTTTACCAAATTTGGAACGTGGAGATGCAGAAAATGTTGCCAAAAAGTATGGTGCTAAGGTCCCAAAGTCTATAAGTGGTAAAACCAGTTTAGTTGTTATTGGAAATGAAGCAGGACCATCCAAAGTGGAAAAAATCAAGAAGTTGAAGATTAAAGCCATTGATGAAGATGGATTCCTTGAGTTGCTACGCAAAATGCCTTCTGATGGAGGTGGCGGTGAAGCTGCGTTGAAGGCTAAGATCAAAAGAGAAGAAGAAGAAAGAAAGATCTTGGAAGAAGCAGAAGAACAGGAAAGAATAGAGAAAGCAAAAGAAGAGGCAAAAAGGTTAAAAACGGCTCCTTCCAATGAAACCAAGTCTTCTTCCAATAGATTGCCTGCTGAACAACCTAGAGAGATCAGCAACGATGAAAAGTTGTGGACTGTCAAATATGCACCAACTTCAACTACTCAATTGTGTGGGAATAAAGGCCAGATTGCAAAGTTAAAAACATGGCTTACCAATTGGTTTGAGTACTCCAAAAACGACTTCAAGGGTTCGGGTGATGAAGGCTCCATGTTTAGAGCATGTTTGATCAGTGGCCCTCCTGGTATTGGTAAGACAAGTGCTGCACATTTGATCGCAAATGAATTGGGGTATGATGTCTTGGAAAAGAACGCCAGTGATGTCAGATCCAAGAGCTTGTTGAACACAACAATGAAAAGCGTTTTGAATAACACCTCTGTTGTAGGATTTTTCCAGCAGCGTAATAACGGTGCTGCTACTGGTAATGAAAAGAAATTTGTTTTGATTATGGATGAAGTTGATGGTATGTCAAGTGGAGATCATGGAGGGGCAGGTGCATTGTCTCTGTTCTGTAAGATTACAAACATGCCTATGGTCTTGATTTGTAATGATAAGTCGTTGCCAAAGATGAGAACTTTTGACAGAGTTACGTTTGATTTACCTTTTAGAAGACCCAGCGAAAATGAAGTCAAGGCTAGAATCATGACTATTTGTCACAGAGAAAAGATCAAAATCGATCCTTCAATTATCGGCCAGTTGGTTAGTACCACCAGTAATGATATCAGACAAATTATCAACTTGTTATCTACAGTTTCCAAGACCCAGAAGTCTATTGGGTATGAGCAGAGTAAGGACTTCAGCAAGTCCTGGCAAAAACAGGTTGTTTTAAAGCCTTTTGATATCGTAGGAAAGCTTTTGAGTAGTGGAATTTATGTCAATCCTAATAATTCCTTGAATGATAAAATTGATTTGTACTTCAATGATATTGATTTCACGCCTTTAATGGTTCAAGAAAACTACCTTTACACCAAGCCTAGGTTGGAATCTGCCAATTCAAAGCACTTGGAATTGGTTGCACAGGCAGCAGACGATATCAGTTTAAGTGACCATGTGAACTCGTTGATCAGATCAAGCGAACAACAATGGAGTCTTTTACCATTTCATGCTGTGATGTCTAGTGTCAAGCCAGGTTATTCTGTAGCAGGGCAGATCTCCCAGAGAATCAATTTTGCTGGTTGGTTAGGCCAGAATTCGAAGCAGTTGAAATACCAAAGAATCTTGCAGGAATTGCAATATCACACCAGATTAAAAACATCTACAGACAAGAAGGAGCTAAGACTAGAGTACATCCCATTATTAAGCAAAAAGCTATCTCAGCAGTTAGTCAAAGAAGGAGAAGAAGGTATTGGTGCTACCATTGAGCTTATGGATAATTATTATTTGTCTAAAGAGGACTGGGATAACATTCTTGATTTTGGAGTGGGAAGCAATAAAGGAGACGGCATTTTGAAGCAAATTCCTACCAAAGTAAAAACCGGGTTCACTCGTAAGTACAACTCCATCACCCATCCAATTGCCATCTACAAGACAGGAAACTCTGTAGCCGGAAGAAGTCAATCGGTTAAAGTAGATTACGAAGACGTCATCGAAGACGATACTGCCAAAGAAGACAAAGAGGAAGAAGAAGACAACGACAAAATCGACAAAAAGGATAAGTTGATCAAGGAGGTCAAACCCAGAGCCAAACCAAAACCAAAAGCAAAGCCAAGGGCCAAAAAGTAACGTTAATACATACTCTCTCATCGATTCAATCTTGTATAGAGTTGCGCTTGTAAGCACTTTTTTCCTATACAGGAAATGAAACCCGAAAATTCTCATTTGATTGAAATTAAACAATAGTCAACTCCAACCTCAGTGCAGTTTAACGTGTTTATAAGGCGACTTATCAGGCCATAGTGATCGTGGAGGAGATCATTCATTAGCGTAAGATATCACAACCCCACTACTAAGAATTAGCCAAGCCAGGGGATAGAACCACATGGGCCCATTATGAGTACTCCTATTTTCAATATTCCAAAGACGAAGCGTAACGCTCCGTCGCTATCGATCAACCCCAACTTCAACAAGCAACAGGAACATCCTGCGCAAGCAAATCTTGTGTTAAATTTTCCTGGGTCAAACGAATTGGAATCGCAAATACAACCTCCTGGACCTGATAATACCTTACATGTGTCAGAAGATGCGGTACCAGGTTTAAGTCCTGTGATAATCCCGGCAGTTAGCCCAGGGCTTAGTCCCAAAATCAGTCCTGGGTTGTCTGGCAAGAAATTGAAGAGAAAGCCCCCACCTATAGACTTTCTGAAGGTAAATGAATCTCATTCTTTTAATGACAAGTCTCAAAATAACCAGGGTTTTGGTGAGGGGTCCCAATTTAATGAATCGCCTCAATGCTTTGGAAATAACACTCCAAGTAGCAGTGAGATAACTAATGATAATGACAACGGTGCTCGCAGCCAAAATAGTGAAAATAATAACGATATTGACATGATTAATGATGACGAATTGAGCAACCACATCTTTGAGAAGCAGTTGCAGGACATAACAAGTGAGGAGTGGAAGCAATTGGCCCACAATAACCAGATTGTGGAATTGTCTAAGTTGGGAGAAGGAAACGGAGGTTCAGTTTCCAAGTGTACGTTGAAAAAAGGAAACAATATATTTGCGTTAAAACTAATTACTACTGACTCCAATCCTGACGTACAGAAACAGATTTTAAGGGAGTTACAATACAACAGAAAGGTCAACAGTGAAAATATAGTTAAATACTATGGCACTTTTTTAGTTCCAGATCAAAGTATGATTGGAATCACAATGGAGTATATGGGTGGTAAGTCTTTGGATGCTATTTACAAAAGAGTGATGGAAATTGACTCTTCAAATAGAATTAACGAAAAGGTGCTAGGTAAAGTGGCCACAAGTGTTTTACAGGGGTTGAATTATTTACATCAACAAAAGATTATCCACAGAGACATCAAGCCTTCTAATATCTTGTTGGATTTCAACGGAAACGTCAAATTGTGTGATTTTGGTGTGAGTGGTGAGGTAGTCAACTCTTTAGCGACCACTTTTGTTGGTACACAATATTATATGGCACCAGAGAGGATAATGGGTAAACCATATAATGTGAATTGTGACGTTTGGTCGCTTGGTTTAACACTATTGGAAGTGGCATTAGGTAGGTTTCCGTTTCTTAATATTGAAAACTCCAATACCAACAATATCACTGCAATTGGCCCCATTGAATTGTTGCAGTTAATTCTCGAGTACGAACCAAAGCTAATTGATCTTCCTCAAGAAAACATCTACTGGTCAGATGTGTTTAAGAACTTTATCTACTATTGCCTCATTAAGGATATTGATGAAAGACCCAGTCCCAGACAGATGCTACAGCATCCGTGGGTGCTTGGTCAAGAGAAGATCAAGGTCAAAATGGACAAGTTTGTAAAGCAGTTATGGAACTACTAAGTGTATAATGTACAATAGTTATTTGACAGTCTTTCAATTTTCGCAGTCATAGGGCTGGAGCCCCAAAATGTTTTTCTTTTCCAATCTCATCTACAAATGTAGGTTCAAAATTTTTCAATTTTTCCAAATAATCATAGTTAGTAAAAATGGCTAGAGGTCCAAAGAAACACTTGAAAAGATTAGCAGCTCCATCCCACTGGATGTTGGACAAATTG
>JAJMLL010000039.1:0-37888 GCA_030569655.1 Yamadazyma tallmaniae
AAGAAGAAGAAGAAGAAGAAGAAGAAGAAGAAGAAGAAGAAGAAGAAGAAGAAGAGGAGGAGGAGGAAAAAATAGAAGAAACCAAGAAGAAAGAATCTGAATCTGAATCTGAATCTGAATCTGAATCTGAATCTGAATCTGAATCCGAAAAAGAAGAAGAAAAGAAAGAAGTTGAACCTAAAAAGCAAAAGCAACAGAAAGAAGAAGAATCAAGTGACAAAATTACCAACTTCTCAGCTGTGGATTCCTCCAAATTGAAAATCCCAGGCCGTTTAGACTGGTACAACACCACAGTGCCCTCTTTCGAACCAGAAAAGTTGGACAGATTCGCTATAGACCGTCTCTACGAAAGAGCTCAACAAGTTGTCAACACAGATAACGAAACCTATCTCAGAGAATTCACATCCAATAACTCCCAAAAAAAGTTTTTGTCCCAAATTCTTAAGGACGGTACCTTGAATGATAAGATCAGTGCTCTTACTTTATTAATCCAAGAAAGTCCCTTACACAACATGAAGGCTTTAGACACTTTATTGAATTTCTGTGAAAAGAAGTCGAGAACGGCAGCATTACAGGCCATAAATGCTTATAAGGATTTATTGGTGAGTGGATTATTACCAGACAGAAAGTTGATGTACTTTTCTAAAAGACCTTTGAATAAAAGTTTATCAGATACTCAATTGGCCATTTTCTACTTCGAAGATTACATCAAGAAGTCTTACTTCAAATTGATTCAAGTTTTAGAACATTTATCTCAGGATCCAATTGTTCATGTAAAGATGAATGTTTTGACCCATTTGTTTGATTTGATTAAAGCAAAACCAGAACAGGAAGCCAACTTGTTGAGATTGGGAGTTAATAAGCTCGGTGACAGTGAAAATAAGGTCGCTGGAAAGACGTCATTCCAGATTTTGCAACTTCAACAAGCACATCCTGCTATGAAAAAAATTATCTGTGATTCGGTGATAGATGTGGTTTTCAGACAAAACATTGACCACAACGCACAGTACTATGGTGTTTTGACGTTAAACCAAACCATTCTTACCAGAAAAGAAGACGAATTGGCTAATACTTTAGTCAACACATACTTTTCGTTATTCCAGAAAATTTTGATTGAAACTGATCCAAAAACTAAGGAGGCTAGTAGCGATAAAGTCTTAGGAAAGTCTAGCTTTGGCAGAAAAAACAACAGAAAGAACTTCAAGAAGGGAAAGAAGGGTGGTAAGTCTGTGAAGGAAGCTGTTAAAACTGAATCAGAGTTAGTAGAAGAGAAAAACTCCAAGTTATTTTCTGCATTGTTAACTGGTTTGAACCGTGCTTTCCCCTTTGCAAGCTTGCTGAATGAAGTCTATGATAAGCACTTGGATACTTTGTTCAAGATAACACATTCTTCCAACTTCAATACTTCTGTGCAAGCATTGGTTTTGATTAACCATATCATTTCCAAGCAAAACCTCAATCCAGACAGATATTACAGAACTTTGTATGAGTCGTTACTCGATGAGAGATTACTTAACTCTTCCAAACAAGGGATCTACTTGAATTTGTTATTCAAGTCTTTGAAGGGTGATAGTGACAAGACTAGAGTCTTGGCTTTTGTGAAAAGAATTGTTCAAATTTGTAATCACTGGCTTAATGTGGGTACTATTGCAGGAATGTTGTTCTTGTTGATGGAGTTGAGTAAAGATACGCCACAGATTCTTGATTTGATGGTTGATTTTAATTCTAGACCCGATGAGGAACTTGATGGAGAGGAAGAGAAATCTGAAGGAAAAGAAAAAGAAGATAGTACAGAAGAAAAAGTCTACGACAGTAGAAAGAGAGATCCTAAGTTTGCAAACGCAAACATGTCTTCGTTGTGGGAACTCAACCAATTCCTCAACCATTACCACCCTACCATTGCTATTTATGCTCAGTCTTTGCTTGATGGAGAACCTCAAGCAAAACCAGATTTGGGATTGTACACATTGTCCCATTTCTTGGACAGATTTGTCTACAAAAACTCCAAACAAAAGGCTGTCACTAAAGGATCTTCTATCATGCAACCTTTAGGAGGCGCTCATACTGGATCATTATTGGTGAAGGCTACTAATGTGTTAAGCCACGAAGTTCCTGTGAATACAGAGAACTGGTTGAACAAAAAGAGCCAGGACATAAAGCCTGATGAACAGTTTTTCCACCAGTACTTCACTACTAAGATCTCTAAGGTTAAAGGAGAGAAGAAGTTGAAGGATGACGAAGATAAGCCTGAGTTGGATGATGAAGAAGTGTGGAGTGCATTGGTTAAATCTAGACCTGATGTTGAAGCATCTGACGATGAATCTGTTGGATTCGGAGAAAGTGACTTTTCTGATTTGGACGAACTTGACGAACCTGAGGGAGAAGTTGATGAAGATGAAGAAGATGAAATAGAGGAATTCAATGGAGAAGAGGTGGATGATGATGATTCGGAGAAGGAAGAAGTGAACCACTTGGAAAAAGAGTTGGAAGTTTCTGAAGAAGAAGACCTTGAAAGCCAATTCGAAAAACACCTTGCACAAAACTTTGACGGCGAAAGCGATGGCGAAGACTTCATCAACAATGAAGATGAGTACGACAGTGATGAGTTCGAACTGCAATCAAAGAAACGTAAGTCCAAGGAAGACACCTCCAAGTCCAAGAAACAAAAGGTCAAGGACTTGCCTGTATTTGCTTCCGCAGACGACTACTCCAAGTACTTGGATTCAGATGACGAAGACTATAGTTAGATAATAAACAGTAATTGACGTATGCATACAAGGTTATTCCATCGTGGCACTACCATGCACAAACATGCAGTAGACTGTTGCAACTTTAGAGTTTGTAGTTTAAATCGTAGATGAGATTTACTCAATTGTAATATGCGCAATGATATCATGGACCAGTTAACCCACTCATAACCAACGATTCATTACTAACATTCCATAACTAAAAGCTCACTAACAAGTCCCTGAGTCGCGTGTCGCGTGTCGCGTATATTCGTAAACCAGCTTCCGCATTGAGCCCAAATCTCACTGAATCCGTCAACGTCAGACCCAAGCAACCAAAGTACTCTGGGGTGTTAAAATATTAACGACAACCAAGCATCCGACCGCAAGTAAGACAACATTAGTTTTTGGCGTAGCACTTTTACTTCTGTTACAGTAAAAACAGCAAAAATAGCATTGGGCGCATTTCGCTGGTAGCCAGCCACGCAAACATAACGCTGGTTGATTTGGGATCAAATAATATTGTCAAAGAAGATATTCTGCTGAATCAACTTCCCAATCAGGAAGATCTGTTGCTGGATCAGGAATAGTATTTAAACCAGTAGCGCCCAGAGTTTCTAATATCTCCTTCATTTTTGAATATTCCTTCGTTTGTTTGTACTAAGTCTTAGGTACCAGTTTACTCAGTAAGTACTGCCAATTACCAATTACACTAGAGCAAAGTTGCCACTTTACATTAAATAATAGCAGAGAAAAGCAATCCGGGTAAAATACAAAATTCAGTAAGATTCAGAATAGTATTTGAAGCATACCATTTTTGTGAATCACGAACGTTTATTGGAACAAAATTATTCGTCAACATAGATTTAACTTTAAATCATCACAACATCCAAAGAATACAGAATAGCATCAGTATTGTCGAGAAACTTGCCAGACACTGAGCCAGAAACTGAAACTAATTATATTACAATAGAATCAGAAATGAGCGTAGAGACAATGCTCAATAACAACCACTTCAAAACTCATGCTAGGTCCCGTTCCTACAACGAGCTATTGAACAAGTTCAAACAACAGATCACCACAGATAGTGCCAGATTTAGGGTAAGGAAAAGAAGCCATAGTGATTACGAACTTAACGAAAATGCCACCAAAAGATCCAGAACCGCCCCGCCATACGAAGAATCCTCTCGAGAATCCACGCCCAAATTGACACTGAAGTCTCCGAATGTTAGATCCAGGTCTTTGTCGCCTGTTAAAAAGGTTTTAGTTCCGAAAAGTGTTTCAATAGCGGATATTAACACTGCAAACACCAGCACAGAAAATAAGATAACTCCAGACGCAAATGGAGCCACCGAGGAGAGGATTACTCTTCCAAGTCTTTCAGCTGTTCTTACGGAAATGAAGAACCTTCCGTTGAAGGAAATGAAAAAAGCTCCTACCACTTCTCTAGACTATTTTGACACTTACAAGCCTAATGACGAGAATTGGCGCTACGGACTTCTTGATTCTATCAAAGGAAAAAACACAATCCCCCAGGCAGCTGCAGCAGAAACTAAACCAGTTTTTGACTCTAAAATCAAACCATTATTACCTCCGATTACGGTCGAAACAGAAAGGAAAATCAACTTTCCCTACGAATCCAACTACACCTATTTGAACAAGACATACATGACAGACGTGGAAAAGTATCCTGAATACCTAGAGTTGGCGCAATCGTTGGTGCAGTTGTCACGAGCCCCTACACTTGTTGCGAATAAAGTTTCTACGAATTCCAATTCCACTCAAATTCCGCTGGTTGCTTCCATTCCTGTCAGCACGTCGCCAGTTTCCACTGTAGCTAATATTAGCAGTGCATTATCGTCGCCTCGTAACGTTGCGACTTCACCTAATATCACGAATACGATTAATGGGTTCCCACCGCTCTATCCCCACCAGTTGCAAACAGCCAAAATGCAAAACCCATACTACTATCCACAATACCAGCCGTACCGGGCGTATATTTCGTCTCCACAAAATACAGTGTATGCATTCCAGTATGCGCAAGAACAGCCGGTGACACCTCCAAAAAAGCACACCAAGTTCATTCCCATCACACCACCATCTTCAAAAGCAAACAAAAATAAAATCGACCCCGTGAAAACGTCACCTAAATGTCACCCACCTAGAGTATGCATCTCCTGCGGCTCAGATCAGAGTCCGTGTTGGAGACCATCGTGGTCGTCCAAAGAGGGCCAGTTGTGTAATTCATGTGGTTTGCGTTACAAGAAGACTTCAGCTAGATGCTTGAATTCTGATTGTAAGAAGATTCCAGCAAAGGGAGAGTGGTCTTTAATGTTGAATAAAGGAAAGCATAGTTTTGATGACGGAGAACAGGCATATAGCTGTTTGGAATGTGGGTATAAGGTGGAAGTAAAGAAATAGCCATTCTGCCTTTTAAGTGCAGAAGGTGTTTCAGAATTTAATGTTTATGTATATTTTAATAATGGTAATGAGAATTTTATATTGTAATTGTCTGTAGTTGCAAATTCAGCTGGGTGTTGTTGCCATAACTTGAAATCAAAGTTGAGAAAAGCCAAAGCAAAGAGATCGAGATTTTGCAGCCATTTTGGAACAACTTGGATCACCTTGGGACGTCAAATACCAGAAAAGTTTGTGTTTTTGATAAACAGAATAGAGAAACCTATGAAACTAAGTCCATAACTCAGTATTTGTCATTACAATCCAATTAAGAACCAAAAGAAGTAGCTTGTACAATACTCCAATTTCCCAATTACATCATTCAATCTTACAGCTTGAATGTTTTTAAGTAAACAAAGAGTTAAATCACAACAACTTCACCACACAGCTCACAATTCTGTAATTGGCAAATTTCAGTGATTCACGATTATTCTCTAATCTCTAATCCAAAAAGGATGCTGGTTTTCAGGGAATGATACCAAACAAATCGAAAGGGTGCACTATAAAATGAAATACCAAAATAAAGCTATGTATCTCAAAACCAGAGAATATCTTTCATGATCAGTTCTAAGATACAATATCCCCTTCACAGTATATACAACCTTAGGCAACGCCAAAAATGTAGCATTATAAATGGAAAAAGTTGAAATCAACAAAACGCATTAACCAAAGAGTTCTAAGACCATCCTAGAATATATATTTAACCAAGTATCCACTATGCATCCCAACCTTTATGCTAACTCCCTAACATGATAAAATCGATTCAGTCGAACAATCCAACCCAAATTTGACTTTGGTTTCAAGTACATTACGCGAGAAGTCAGCAGTTTTATCTGAAATTTCCTGGTTTAACTGGCCTAATGGTTGTTGCAACTCAACAACTGTTGAGTAACCAATATTGTAGTCCACGAGCAATTTCATAATTTCAGCCCTATCGCTGTTTTGAAAGTGGATCAAAACCTTATTGCTCTCAAAGCTTACAGGTAAATTTCCAATCTGGTTGAAATCCTTCAATTTCAGCAATAACTTCTGCATACTTTCTAACCTAGATTGCACGTTGGACACCATTTCGTCCAAGAAAAACGATTTCTGATTAACCTCTTCCATTGGAATCTCCACCACACAGCCTATAGGCTCATACTTCTTAGAAACATAATTGAAATATCTGGATTCGTCGTCATACCTCAACTTCTTGATCAGTTCTATGATTGATACATTGAATAGATTTCTTGAAACTCCGATTTTGGGATTATAGAAGCTGAATCTAGATTTGTTCGAGCTTCCCCAGGTTTCGGATAACCTCTTATTTACCAACCGAAAAAGGTTTAACCCTAAACTATAGTAACTTAAGGATCGAATCAAGCTGGCATTGTATAAGGGTGCTAATCCGACAGCCTTCTTGTTGTTCAAAACACTGCTAACAGACGTCAGGTAGTAACGGCCAAAGTTTCTTGGGGTTCTTGGAACTGGAACTGGAACTGGGACCGGGACTCTTTCAGGGAGGTTCTGGTTGAGATTCCTGGCAAGTTCCTCCAAAGACTTCTTTACTTTGTCTTTTAACTTGGTCCAGTTTCTTATCATGATTTGGTCAGGGATTATTTTTTGTAGTATGACTGAGAAATATGACGTGCGCGACATCATAACCACGACATCATGAGGGTAGACACTCGTGTACTTACCAACACCAAGGTTCGTCGTGGACAACCCGGTCACATGAAATGGCAAGAATAATGTGTGTGAAACTGTGGGCCAAAGCCAGGACCAATATGAGTTGTGTAAGTGAGATCGTCGCAGATAGATATAAGTGAAACAGTTGGCAGAGAGAACGCAGCAAGGTTTTCATAGGATATTAATTGAAGATTAGCGAGTTTAAATTGATAAGAAAGAGATAATAAATTTCTTCAAGATAAGACAATTAGGTTTCACATAAGTATGAAAACTTAGCAATAGAAACCAGAGTCAAAGAGAGTCAGCCTAATCTATTATACATTCACATTACACATTACTCAATTTAATATCCACATAGTCCTCTTCCAACTTGATCTTCTTGTAGTTCAAATTCAAGTACTCATTGAAGATCTCATCGGAGTTATTCGACGACACCAAGTTCAAATTCGACTTGGAGTCGTTAGAAAATACCAGGAAGGTAGGGGAGTGACTCAAAGAATTGAACTCATCATTCACTTCCTGGATCGTTTCTACTCTTTCCATGTCGTAAAATTCAAACTCCTCAAATCCTTTTAAACTAGACTTCATAGGCATCAACGTAGGAGACTGGGTAGGAGTCAGATCTAGACTGTTGTACATTGAATAGTCCTCGTTTCCCTTCAACTCAATCTTATCACTTTTCATTTCAGGCTCCTCCTTAAGCTCATTTTCGGATTCGTTCTTGACAAAGTCATTCTTTTGATCTTCATTTGGAGCTTCCTCCTCCTCTTCTTCATCTTCTAGTTTCAACTGGCTTCTGTGGGGGTGCAATATCTTCTTGTAGTTGCTACCAGTTACCTTCTCCAAGTCAAAATTGTTTCCTAACAAGTATTTCAAGGCATTTTCCAACGTTTCGTTCCTCTTTTCGATCTTTGTGAGATAGTTTCTAGTCAACGGAGACCTGATGGTTCTGGGACTATATGAGCACTGCCAGTTGTGTTGGGCACATTTGACACACTTTGGAAATTGCTTGGAACATTTCAATTTCCTCTTTCTACAAGAATCACACGCCTGTTCAATGACCGGGTCGGACATTCTGAGTGGAATAATGAATGAATAAAATAATTGGCGTGTGGAAAACTAGCTAATGTGATTCTAGATGTTCAACCAAAAATCAATTTAGGTACTCAGCACGATCCTAATTAATTAATCGATGGTTCTTTGGGATCCTGAATTTAGCAATGGCTCCGATTTGATAGCTTCTATTGTGAGGTTTCCAACAATATATCAAACAGACTAACCAACTATCTAACCAAAGAAGTTGTGTAAATCTTACTGATCCAGAGTCTTAGGATCTGATAATTTGGAGTGAATAGGCTTTTGGAATTTCTAATTAGAATTCTCAAATTGATTGCTCTTTTCGCTATGTTAATACGAATATGTTTGATTAAGCTTGGTGCTTAGATTCGAGCTGTAGCCTGCTAAGAACTATTTCGCTAATGGTATCTTCAATGTCCAACCCAATGGCTCAACTATTATGGATACTGTGAGATGACTATGACTATGAGATGGCTACCACTATGAGTCTATGACTGTGTTCTATACCTTCTATCGTCTAACTTTGGTCACCTATACCTGGGAAACTCCTGTCAAATAGCTTCTTCCCACGAATCGCTTCGAGAATGTGGATCAACCACATTGGAAATTCATCTAGTTTTAATAGTAAATACCTTCGTGCGTCTACCAGTATTCCCATTATGAGGGAATACTCCGATCGCCGAGTCTTGATGGTTTGATTAACCCAGTTTTCTGCAACTTTTCAACTCCTTTAAACAACAAAGCATTACCTTATCATTCTACATAGCGCTGCTATCTACAATATCTACACCAATGTCACTTTGAAAGTGCAGACTTCACTGTACCCCTCTTGTGCCTTTCAGGTTCTTCCACTTCTTCCAGTCCTTCCAGATGATTCATTGCGCACAACCTACATAGTACTTACATAATCAAGAAATTTTTTTCAGGTGTGGATAGAGGCTTTTTTAAGGTTTCCAGAAGAACCGAAACAATTGTAGGGATAGTGTAGAAGCAACTCCGGATGAAATGGCATGATGTATTGCTCAAAGCTCCAGAAGAGCAGGTAGGAGCTCATATACGAATATAAGAACTCAAAAAAGAACTCGGAGTTGGCTCCTATGCGATGCGGTACAGGAGCAGGTAAATGTTGAGTCTCTGCTCCCCTCGTTCGGTCTTCTAAATCCTGGCTGACATAATCGAAAATAAATGATGCGATTTTATTGGATTGTTGATTTGTTAGTTACATCATATTGGGCAACCTTACATCAGATCTTGTTTTAGTGGAAATTGTCAAGGACACTAAAAGGAGTCATCTGCTATCTACCAAAGTAAGGGTGTTCATTTGTTGTACTTTATTCTTACGAAGTCAGCTGACCGAGACATTCCACCTTACGACATCTCTTGAGAGACATTCGATTTATTCGAACGTTGACTTTTGATTGGTAGAAAAATCAATCAAACCTATCTAACTACAAGATTTGTATATGCATTTACCAGATTGTGGAACATTTTCATTTATATGTAGCTTTAAATGTTTTTCACTTGTACTTATTTTTCATGAACAAATTAAACCTTTTCTCTTTACAATAGATTAAAATTGTGTCTTTACAATAGATTGAAATTATCTCTTTGCAATAGAATAAAGTTATTCTCTTAATAATAATCCTGTATCTGAACAAGCTTCGCTTAATTAACCTCTCTTCATACCTTGAATCATCAACTGCAAACCGGTCTACACACTGTCATCGTGATACACAAACCCGTTCTTAGTAGCAAAGTTTCCAGCACCCTTCACATACTTTTCGTCATCTAAAGGAACCTCAAGAACTTTATTATTATTGATCATTGACTGGATACTAATTACAAGACCTTCAATCGTACACGCTGGAGTCCAATCGTTTCCCAACAAGTTCAAGCATATATGTCCATTGGAATAAATATGTGGATGAATTGGTAAATTATACACTAATCTCGGGTCAGTATCTGCTATTATTTCATCATTGCTGGTTCCATAATTAGCCTCTCTAATGAATTTAGCTTTTGGTGGCATAACCGGATACTCTTTATCGGCTACAACTACTAAAAGGCATTTTTTATCTTCATACAACTCATTGGAGATTTCTATCTCGAAGATAAACTCGGTGAGGTTAGATGCATGATTTACTAGCACTATTCCAGGAAGTGAATTTTTGCAAACGGCCTTATATTCCTTGAGGAGCCGTTTTGCAAATGGATGATTCATGGCGCGAAATTGTTATCTTGATTCGTAGACCCTTGAAGGAAAACAAGTTTCACAGGGAGCTGAAGCTAGGAATTAAAGAGAGTGTCAATTCTTAACCATTGACCGAATCACGCATTTTACTTAAGAATCGATATTTCAATTGATTATTTTTGATCGTTTAAACTGACATCCTTGTGTATATCTCCTTGATATTACACTTGCAAAACTTGACTTAGAATGAGCCTCAAAGTGGCCTGTGGCCAGTTCACAGTATCTTCAAATATCACCAAGAACTTCTCCATAATTAAAAAACTTATCCACAAATCGTTAGATGTTAACGTCAAAGTGCTTTTTCTTCCAGAAGCGTCTGATTACTTATCTGTCAACGCCAACCACAGCTACAAATTATCTCAAAAAACCCATGAATTGCTTGTTGAGCCACTTCAAAAGGAATTGCTAGATATATACAATAAATGCTCCCTGGCAGACGAAAATAAAGGTTTATTTGTGTCGCTTGGAATCCACGAGCCAGACCCGAAGAACCAGAAAACAATAAACAAACTTCTTTACTTGAACAACAAAGGAGAAATTGTTCAAGAATATGCCAAATTGCATTTGTTTGACGTGAATATAAAAAATGGTCCGATCTTGACAGAGTCAAAGTCTGTAACCAAAGGAACTGAATTGGTGATGCCATTCGCTCTACCAGATCCAAATTTC
Source organism: Yamadazyma tallmaniae (assembly GCA_030569655.1). NCBI lineage: Eukaryota > Fungi > Ascomycota > Pichiomycetes > Serinales > Debaryomycetaceae > Yamadazyma > Yamadazyma tallmaniae. The sequence continues at coordinate 10,849 of JAJMLL010000039.1, forward strand.
AAATTGGGACTACAGATTTGTTATGATATCAGGTTTCCAGAAGCCAGTACGCTTTTATTCAGAAATGGGGCCAATGTTTTGACATACCCAAGTGCATTTACTGTGAAAACCGGAGAGTCTCATTGGATGAACTTGGGAAGAACCAGAGCCATTGATAACCAATCATATGTGATCATGGCAGCACAATGTGGTGAACACGATTTGTTTGATGAGGAGCAAACCGATGTTAGCGAGAACAAGAAGAGAATCAGTTATGGAAATTCGCTTATCATTGATCCATGGGGGGATGTTTTGGCGCAAGGATTGAAGTATGATGACGAATTACCAAAAGATGAGGATGGTGATTACTGTGAGTTGTGCATGGCAGATTTGGATTTTGAGAGGCTCAACAGTATTAGACAGAACATGCCGTTATTGGAGCATCGCAGAGAAGATATCTATAATTTAGAGTTGATTTAATGGCATTGGATAGTGTTTTCGCTACTTTGTAGTACTTAATACCTGTGGGACCTCTTGCCTGTTGTACTTCACTATTTCAACCTTTGTTCACGTTATTAAAATGTTTTGGTGGGAATCGGTATCAACTATGAGTTTATGTAGATTATAGATTTGTTCGTATAGATTCTGCAATATTTGTACCTTTGTATAAATTTCTCATACAAATTTCAAACTAGAAATAAGTAAACACCACCACTAATTTTAGGGAGTTTCCCATGAATAACCACCCTGTATCCTATTACTCGCATTTTGCCACCATTTCTCGCAATTTCCTTTTACATCCTTCCCAACACTGGTGGAAAGGTAAATGGAAACGTTTACTCCCCCCAATTACTCCCCTCCCCAACATCCTTGATTCATCTTATTTCGCGAGAACTGGTACTAGCTAGCGACTCGCTGCGGCCAGCAGAGAATAAAAGAGGAGAACGGGAGGGGAATATATTATGTCTTACGACATGTCGTCGTATAGTTTTTCCGAAACGCAACAACTGTCATAGCCCATAACAGCTATTCTCCTCTTGTAAACGACAGCGTTGGGCCCAAAGTTTGGAGAATAACCTATAGTTGGTCATCGTACCACATTAGAGTCAGTTTGGGCTTGTGAAATGGTCGTGCACAGTCCAATAGGTCCTCTAATCTTGCTTCGATAACGAGGGGAGCCAAATATGATAACGCGATATGCAGGAGATAAAAATTGTTGACTGCAAAATACCCCCCTCCCTAATTGTATAAATAACCACACATCCCTGGAATTTAAATCAACATCATGTTCAGACAATCACTCACAGTATTCAAATCAGGAAGCTTAAGCAAGAACTTATTGAATCAGTTATCCAACTATAACTTGAAAGTTATATTAAGAGATGAACCTAGTTACAGTGACTTTACTAAAATCTTTAACAACTTTTTAGACATCCATCCTGATAACGCTAAAATCTTGTTGAAGAGCTACCCAGAGTTGATCTACAACGTCAAAAGAAGCAATCCTGAATGTCAATATTCTAATAGAGGCAACATGTCCTTGGATAGATTTTACATAAGGGACTTGAAACATATTGACGAAGCTAATTTCAACAAGTTGTCATTCAAGGGTCCGTTGATCACAGATTTCCACCACAGTTTATTGGGTAACGATTTGAACTCAATTAATAGAATATTGCAAAACTTCGAACATAATAAGTTGGTTGAAAACCTGGAGTTTTCACAAAACCACGTCAATTTGAATCATTTAATATATCCTCACGTTGCTGAGTTTGCGGATTTGTTTTAGGGTAAGGTTTATAGAAGGTAATGCATAATTAATGGTTATTTATTGTAGTTTTGCTAGGGCAAGTTTTTCCTAATGTATCTTTTTTTATTCAGAGGCCTTTTGTTTAACATATTACCTGAAGTCACTGTACGAAATGAATCCTATAGTTATTGGAACCTTTGAAATCTACCATTTGCAAAATCATGAAATAGCCACTTTAGAATACTACTTTCCTTACTACACAGCAAATTCTAAGTCTTTGTATTTAAAAACCCATTCTCTTGATTACATATTGTTGTGCTATAATACCCAAAGCCAAATGCAATCCATCCTTGATCCAAGTCTTAACCCATTCCTTAGGGTCTATGTCGTATTCTGCAAATTTTTCAGTTTCCTTACCCATCATCCAGTTCAACCAAATCAACGGGAATGCTTGGGTCTTTGTCTTGATTGTAATTGCATTGGTGATATCCTTCAAGATAACAACAAACTGGAATGAATTGCTGTTCTGGTCAATGGATACATTTATTTCCGAGTCATCGGATGTCTCTGCTGAGTCAACAGACATTGGCAAGAAAGAAATAAACACATTGGATTTATTAATGGACTTCAACTTCTCGTTAATTTCTGTATTTTCGTTTTGTTCAAACTCAATCACTTTGTTGAAGTTGCTGATAGAACTATCAAGATTTGCCAAACACAACTTTTCAGCGTCGATTTTCTTACCTACGAATAAGTCTATTTCACTATCAACCACCTTTTTGTGGTTGAAGTCGTTAATCTGCAATTTGATTCCACCATCAACCTGGGTCATGACCTTGGAGAAGTTTCTGTTGACAATGTCGTGCAAATAATCCAAATAGAAGTCGTTGACAGTGATGATATTCAACAACTCGTCTTCATTACCCATAATTGTTTCACTGAGATTCGATAAAATCCCATTTAGTCTGTTTGTGATCAATCCAATCTGCTCAAAAGTCTTTTCTCCATTAGCTTCCTGGTTCTTCAAAAACTCCTGTCGACGAGTATTAAGCTGATTGGTGGTGCTTGAAGCAATCTGATAAGTGGTTTCACTGATATTAGTAGCATTGGTGGTAATTGAGCCCCATAAATTGGAAACGGCGCTGGATCCCTCCTTGTTCCACCAATTTGTAATTGAATTGATAGGATCAATATCAAGTTCTTGGTTGGCGGAAAGCTTTTCACTATCATTGGTAACAGGTTTGGATTCCTCATCTGGTTGTGTTTCTTGTTTTAGCTCAACTTCTTTGGATTCATTAGTTTGTTTCTCCTGAGGTTTAGGTTCCCTTTTTTTAGGCTCGAGCTTCAGAGGTTTCTTGTCGTGAGCTTCCAACTCGTCCAAAAAGTCCAACAAGTCCTCCTTTCCCTCGGGATTGGGGGTACCTGACTTGGAATCTGGAAGCGAGTTGATGAAATCCATTACATCGTCATTCTTAGACATGGTTGTTATTGGAGAAATCAAGGCCGCGAAAATATCATCAGTTTTCATGCATCCTCAGTTAGATAGAGTCAGATTTGATCCATGTGCTTCATTAATGGATGCACTTGAAGAGTGCCATAGACAAGAATTCTTGAAGAAGGCATTGGGAATGTGCAACTTTGAAAAGGACGAGTTGAGCAAGTGTCTCCATCATACCAGAGTGTCAGATGCCAACGAGAGAATCAGACAGACAAGAATAAAACAAAAGGAATTGGCAGAAAAGAGAAAGAAGGAGAACGAAGAGTTGTATGGTAAAGACTTGTACTTGAAAAAGGTTATTGAGAAGGAAATTGAAAAAAAGACTCAGAACTAGTGTAAATAGAATGTATATATGAGTTTGACCACTCTGAACATTAATCTTGTCTTGTGTGCTGAGCTATTTAGCTAATCAGCTTACCCGCTTTTAGTAAGTACCGAACTTATTATGATATACCTCTACGGTAGGCATGAAAGCCTGAAAAAAAACTCGTCAAAAGATATAGTTCCTTTGATAATCCAAATGTAGCTCTAGGGCACTCTGGAAATAGCTCTAAAGCACCCTGAAAATGACTCTACAGCTACTATATCCTTTGTGTATTCGCCTATGGCCTAATCTTGACGGGTTCTCAACACCCTCTTCACCACCTGGTCCTTGGTGATCACATAAACAACAGCACCCCATCCAGATAACGTGTCTCTATCCACAGCATTCAATAAGGCCTGACTTATAGTCTCAAACAAATCATCTGGACCCAAGTTTGGTTCGTATAACGACTCGCACATACCATACAACTGATCAGAAGCAGTCCCGGAAACCACATAGTCCTTAGCCAAATCAATACATCCAATCAAATCAAATCCACAGATGTATGGCTTGTTCTTTCTGTCTAATCCAGCCACAATGGGACCTATGAAATATGGTCCGAATCTTTTTTCGTACAAACTTGAACTCACCAAGTTTGCAAAGGTCTGTGGTTCAATCTTTCTTTCTTCTCTCAATTCATATAAATTATTCTTGAATCTGAATGTCTCGTTCAAAGTGGTCACGTCTGTTGCCAATCCAGTTAAACCCAACATGACTTTATCGTTTATAGTGAATATCTTCTCAAAGTTATTGGCCAACCCTAACGACTGACTTCCTAATCTCAAATCACAGGCAATTGCCACACAGTCTTTTCCTACCATAGCGACGGCAGAACCTCCTAAAATTGTTAGTCTGGGTTGTAATTAATCGAATAAAGAAAACATACCGTTGATAGAACTTGGGTCTGACATTGGTGGCGTTTAATTTTGTGAGATTTTGATTTTGAGATTTTGAGTGAAGACGCGAAACTGAAAATGGTTGAGAGAACGTAAAATCTGTTGCAGCACTTAGAACTGCAATAAGAAGTTAGGGCGGATGGTTTAAAGTTATAAGAAAGGAATCCGAGTCTTTAAGGAAATTTAAGGTTATCAAGAACTGCTTTAGAAAGAACTATGGAGCCTTCTCAAAACCAATATAACAACAGAACTATTTCAAAATTTAAACGAACTTTAGAAAATAACTACAAGCATCAAATCTCAAATTATACATCTCAATCCTACAAAACCTCTAGAAACATTAATAATACTACAAACGAATTGAACTAGTTTTCAGGCTCTTCTTCTTCCTTAATGGTGTTGGTGCTAAAACTATGGGGCATATCCTGCTGCTTTGAGCTCTGCAACAACTGGTTAATTGGACTCGCGTCGTCGTTATAATTAGACAAGGTAAACGTCTTTGGTGATTTCACCAAGTTAAAGTTATTGTTGAAGTCATTGATGGTCAAATTAGGAATATGGTTCTGTAACTCATTCAAATTAGAAATCGACCTGGATGTCTGAAATGTTGGGATAATCTTTCCCACATCTCTCAAACCAATAAACAATTTACGGATCTCATACTTGACCAATCTGGATAATTCGGTCTCGTTATCATCTTCCACAGATTTACCAGAACCAGTAGATTCGGCCTTCTTATCTGAGTCCACTTCCGTGGTCTCGGTAGTTTCAGTTTCGGCTTCCTCTTCGCAGTCCTCCTTCTCTGGAACTGGTTCTATCTCAAACCCATTTTCTGCTTCTTTGCTGAGCAATCTTTCTTCTTCTTCCAAATCAAATCTCAACTGCAATGCAAACCCAAGAATAATCAAGTAGTTTTTGTACTTTTTCAAGTCGTTCTTATATTCTGATAACTTCAAATCAAAGTTCCCAATGATTTTGGAGTAGTTGGAAACATTGGAATATGCAATAAAGTGCTTCTGGAATTCAAGCTTCATAGCGGTAAAGTCTTTAAAGTGCTTCTTAAGGTTATTATAGTAGTTTAAAGTCTTAATGAACTGTTTCATCATTTTGAAGTGGTTTTCTGTGGAGTTGAAGTTGTAGTTACTCAAGTAAACTCCTGTAGGAGGTACTTCCCATTTTTGAATGTGCTTCATCTTTTTGAAGTTCTGTTTGTTTCTGACCAAATCATTCAAGTCATTCCAGCCGTATTCTATGGATGATACACTTTCTTCAAAAGTAGGAATAGATGTGATCTTGGAAGCCCAGAAGTTACAGGTATTAATGAATTCCAAGGCGATTTCCTTGGTTCCCGCTTCAAAAATAAACTTCTTGTTAGGCTTCTTGCTGATTTTAGGGAAAGTCAATGTGAAAACATACGAGTTGGAACCGGTCTTTCTGTACAACGAGCTTTTTTCCAACTCTGCAAAGGAAGAACACAAGTTGTAATTACCAACATTGGCTGCATTTTTCAACCAGTTTCCATCTCCGATGTCTTTTTCGAATCCATCACCTTGTGCAGACGAATCGTAATAGTTATCCTCGTCTTCCTCATCAAAAAAGTCCAAGTTGAGTAAGTTTCTTTGCTGTTTTTTATGCATCTTTTTGATCATTTCCTTATGTTTCTTGATCACCTTGGGATCAAAAGAATACAAATTCATTTCACCTTTCGAAACAACCACAAAATATTCCACAAACTTATTATTGACCGTGGATGATGTGTTCAACGAGTTGGTTGGTTCAGCGGCATTATTCCGTCTTGAAAAAAACGAAAAGAATCTTGAGGATGTATATACAGTTGTCGATGTGGTAGAAGCAGCAGAAGAACTTAAACCCTCAGGAGTGTTGTTATCCTGTTGATCATTGTTCAAAATCTTCAACTTCAAAATACCTTCCTTCAAGTACGGAGAACCCTGGAGTTCTAAAGTCAAGTCGTACTGATCCTGAAATTCATTTATATTGAATTTTTCTAAATTTTGGTGTGGGGAATCAACCAAATTAATATCGTTTAAATTGATAGAATCAAAAGAAACCACAGACATCAAGTCCTCTCCATCAGTTATTAAAGATTCTCTGGATATAATAGAAGTTCTGGAAGCTCTTCTAGTGACATTGTGATTACCGTTGTTGGTGAGCGTGCTACCACTCAAGCTTCTCAATCTGTCTATGCTCTGACGGTTTCTGATAGTTCCGTAGGTACTATTGGAGACCATGGATGTGTTTCCTTGCTGGTAAAATCTATTATTGTTAATCTGGTCGTTCGCAAGAGCACGAGTGAAACCAACTCTATTATTATTTCTGTTGTTGTTGGTGGCAGTGAATTGAGACACAGAAGAAGTAGCTGAAGACATTCTCTTCATATTCAAAGAAGTTCTATTGGTGGTATCAGTTGACCAGATTGATGAGTTTGAAAGTTTTCTAGTCAAATTCAAATCATCACTGGTCACAGAACTATTATGGGAGTGTTTTGTATCTTCAGAGTTATTGTTATGAATTCTGATTGGTTTCTCTCTGAGATTATTAGGAACTAGCAGATAGTCTGTCTTTTCGTGGTCTTCTGAAGACTTCAAATGTAACTCGTCGCGAAGCAAGTCCTCGTAGTAGTTCCCCAACTCCTTCTCAATGATAATTCTCTGCTTAATAGACAATCTTTTGGAGCTATTTGTATCCTGTTGCATAAATGTGGTGAAGGTATTTCTGATATAATCATTCTGGCTAATCTTGGACTTCTTGTTAACCTCCAGGTTATGCAAAGAAGTATTTAAAAGAATCAAACTATACAACACAATGTAGATTTTTTCAAAGTTCTTGGTGCAAAACACGTTTACAGGATTCTGCTTAATGAAGGATTTGGTGAAACTGGTCAATACTCTATCGATTTCCTGGGATTCTCCCTTAAGGTATAGCTTGGAACACAAGATTCTGGTTGACTTAAGAAGATTTTTATCCCACTGGAAAAGATCCATGTAGTATTCTCTTATCTGGTTGGATTCTTCATCGTTGGTAGCAAGAAATTGGATGTACTCCTCTGGTTGGATCGAGACAAACTCCTCTTTGAAAAGCTTGAAGGCGATATCCTTGAGTTCAGCTTGTTCCTCCATGATTAATCAAAAGTTGGAATGAGGCGTTTGATATGAAAAATTGATATCTGATAACGTAAGCTATTATGAGCTGGCAAACAGGCTGGCAATTAAGGTTGTATACGTTGCAGATTCAAAGGGCGTCAAGAAATCTGGACAGCAAGCAGTTAAAGGAAAAGGTATCAGGTATCAATCTAAAACCTGATTGTAACTTTGTTTTTGAAACCTGTCTAAAAGGATAAAAAAACCGAAACTTTTCAAAAGCAATCAACCCAGCAACAACTTGCAATAGTATTCAGTTATTATAAATCAACGACAACCGAGTTGCTTCTATGTTTATCTATGGCTTCTATTACGCGTATATGTTCTACACTTATAAGCGCCCGAATTTTTTTAGACGAGAGTTTTCTCAGTCAGGAACAATTTGACGATGTGTTCAACTCGTATTTGTGGATTGTTTTATAGCTAATAGGAATACAATTGTACAGGGGTACAGGGGTGGGGCCTATTTGTTTGGCGGTTTTCTGGACAGACTTGGGCGTAGGTAGTTGGGAGTTGCTTCCTGTGTAGTATCCTCTGTGCAACTACTATATTTCCGCTGTAGTGCCCCAGTAAATGGGAGTTTGATGGCTCACATGCATTGGCACACGTTTGGACCTGATGTGAGGCTTTCAGGTACATGTGTAAGTTTGGAGCCTCATTCCAGGATGAGATGCCATCAAAGCTGTGATAAGTTCAGTATCTGAAAGGCTGTTTTGTGTTAAAGCACTGGTAGTTATATCCTGGGTGGATATTGGGAAGTGTAGAGGAAAGAGAAGTAATAAACCTTAAAAGTGTACGAGTTTCAGAAGAAGGTTTTCAGATTTTCAAATTTTCAACTGAAAATTGTTGTTTGAAACTTTTTTGAGATTCTTGTGAAGATTCCAACTACAAACTCTGGTAGTGGTTTAACGTGCCTTAGTTTTGAGACTTCAAGCATTTCTCCTTCCTGACTGTGTGCCAAGGGGAACTTATTTGTTCAGGTATATCGGATTTCTATATTAATCTACTCCTGTCAGTATTAGTTCTTTCTCATATTTAATACGTTTCTTATTACTTGTAAATTCTGCTATTTCTCAGAAACGTAACCGTGTTCCTGATTTTCTTCAATATTCAATTGAAGAAATAACCTCCAAATTTATTGTACTAAATCCTGTAGTAATGGTACTGTTCTAATACTAGATCCTCATACTATATCTTGAGTCCAAAACGTCTAACACACAAATGTCTCAGCTATCAAATGTCTCAGCTATCAAATGTCTCAGCTATCAAATGTCTCAATATCTCAAATTCTCTATCATGACTATCACTGAAGATGAATCCCAATTGGTGGCCAGAATCAATCTGGCTCTCGCTTCATTCGACGAATCCGAACTTGAAATCCTAGTCCTGACTTTAAATGATTCTCATATCTCAAAATCAAGCCTCCGCAGGTTGTTGGTGCTGATTAACCTGTTTCTCCTGTTGCCACATTACCAAGAGTTAAATCCAAATACTACAGTTATTCCAAACACTATAGTTATGAACCTTTTTGAATCTGTCATTCAGTATTTTTCAGTTCCAGAGATCTTTACGGTCTATTCGAAAGATGATATCTTGAAGTTGCTATCATACACGAACCACTTCACCTATATTGTGCTTAGGATATTCAATTTGAAGTGCAATGGGTTTGATTTTACAGGCAAAAACTCTGACCTATTCGTGGCTGTGCTAGATATATATATGAAAGACCTGTTAGATATCAAACTAGTGTGTCAGATCGATGCTTTGATTAAGAAGTTATCTGAACTGAAAATTTTATCCAACCTTCAATTTATTGCAAACTCAGACATCATGCATGCAACTAGCAGCTTGGTCGATTCCAGAATCATGTTCTTGATAAAACACTTCAGCCCTGCTATTAAGTTTAATTACGTTTATGAACTCGACCCCGACGAGAAAGATATTCTACAGGGACTCGCGATACTTCAGTTTTACATTGACATGATGGATAAAATTGATTTGGATTCTACTATAGTAGACAAGTTCGTGAGTTTATTCAAAAAAGGTTATAACGATTCTTCTGTGGATCCGTTTTTCTCTAATGATGTGTGTAACTTTTTGATAAAATTGTCTTACAAGAACGTACCCTTCCCCGATGTATTTGAAGGACTCAGAATTGAATCGGAAAAAGAAATCTACTTCTTATCAAAAGTGAATCCTGAATTGATTCCTGATGAAGTGGTTATTGAAATCCTTGATATGCCATTGTCACAAATGTACTTTCCAGTATTCTTGAATATAGTGAAATGTGAATTAATTTTCAGCCGCATGACAGAGAAGCTCGATGCTAGAAGCTTTTCAAACCTTTCCAACGATTTGGTATACCAGATGCTTATAACTTTGGCATCTGTTCCATATGGTGTTAAGTTCCTAGTCAATTCTCCAATGTTGTTCAATGAGTACATAGTGAACCAAGCACAGGTTTTCAACGAGATTTATGACTTAAAGGTACATTTGTTGGAAAACCTTTTGACTAAGGAATTGTCGGTGTGGGAGCCAAAGGTTTTAGAGACTTACAAACTAATGAAGAATGGAAGGAACATAAGGCATGAAGCCAGAGTAGAGGTTCTGGATGAAGCCATGTAAATGTTCATCTCCTATAAACTTGACAGAACTTTTGGTTTACATTAACTAAAAAATTCTTAATTTATCAGGATTTTTGTCCCGAACATTCTTCATCCACCTCAACATGAATACATTGGCCACTGAGACTACAACCGACCATGCCACCAATACACCAAAACTTCTTCCCAACCACCTCTTGTCAGTATTGAAGAAGATAACCTTTAATATCTCAAATGTGTTGTACATAGGCAATGCGTACCCGATTCTATAGAAACCTGGACACAATTCAAATGGATACAAGGTTGTACTCAAATTGAAGACCAAGTTTCCAATAATCAAAGGAACTAAGATTATAAACCTTGTCATCGTGAAGGCATAATCAAAGCCCATCTCCATGATGACACCGTTTATGTGGAAAAATAAATACATGGTAGCCCAAAGTACCAAAAACCCTGAATGACCAAAGGTTTTTGTGACGGACGCTTTAAAGAAAAGAGTATTCAACCCATACAATAGGCCAAGAATCATAGCATTCACATGTGTGGCTAAAAGTCTGGCTATTACGTAGTTTCTCCAGCTTAACTTGACACTTAACAATCTGTACAAGTTAAGATTGAAAGTAAATTGATAAATAGTGAATATGACAGCATAAACCAAACCGATTTCAGAAGGGCCCACGTAAAGTGGCTCTACAGGATGTAACCCGGATAAATCATGTACACTAACTAAAGGCTTTAGTGTCAACATCTTCAAAGTGTCATTATTAGCCACCAAGGTCTCAAGTTGGGTGTCGTTTAGTTGGGATACAATAGAATTATATGCCTTGAAACTGTAACGAGAACTCCAAACCTGGCTTAATCTGAGAGAGTTCTTTATATAGAACTGTCTCATTCCGGTATACTGTCGTCCTGTTTGGTAATATTGTGTAATTAGTTCTGTAACATCGGGCAATATTGTTAGATTATGTGTCTGCATCATAGTTTTAATAGTTGTGGTGGAATTGGGTGCAATGACAAAAACACCCCAGTACTCTTGTCTGTATACTAACAGCGTAGCTAGTTGTGAATAGTTCAAATCTCCACGTACCAGTTCGAATTCCAGTGAATTCATCACCTTAAAAGTAAATTTATCCAATACCAATGGATCGTTTCTGATCATATCTTCAAATTGATAGCCAATTCCATCATCAGAAGAACCATCTAAATTGATTAAAAGACTACCGAGATTCTTTTCTCGCAATTGCCTGTTATAGAAGGCACCCCAGTAAACCGATAAAAGACCTAAGAATAGGAATATTAGCACTCCATGGGTGCCCAAAATGGTTAAGAAAGCATTGACAGTGAATTTATCAGATACCTTTTTCCATACCAGTGCGTGCGGCTGAACTTCTTGTTTCTTTTCTTCTTTGCTATTGATGTCTTCCAGGCTCATTATGTGAACTTATCAACAAGAGTGGTGGCTGACCTTTTATAGAATTTCTCCTCTCCTAAATAATTTTTGTTTCCACCCAAAAGGAAGAATTCCGGAATGGAGCAAAAAAATAACATAACCTGATTCCTCGGATACGATAGCAACGGTTGCGCAAGAATGATGGTTTTTTGATAGAGTTGAGTGGTTCCGAGGTCCAATAACGGTTAGTATGACTTGGGAACACATATGAGTGACTGAGGGAATTTGGCATTGATTGCTTTGCTGGACTTGAGTCCTGGCTTCTACTTATTTTATAATAGTTATACATTAATATTTTTTGCAAATATTATTTATACTTGGAACTCGTGCCATTACTAAAACTCAGGATTATTGATATTACTGACTACTGCTGTTAAATATACTGCTGAATATACTGCTGAATATACTGCTGTGAAATATATTTATAAGTATCCTACAAACAATATCATCGGATATATAATCGTTGCTTACATACTGCTATCTTCTGCTACCCAATGAATGACTCCAGTAACGAGTTAATCGAAGAAACTGGCTTCAATGAAAACAACGATGTCACCAGAGCCATCGATAAGGCTACTGAAGACTACAATAATGATCTTATAGGGTCAGGTATGCTATACACAGCTTTGACCCGCCGCTCAAATGCTAATGACGATGCAAACCTGGATGTTCACACTCACACTCTGGTAGCATCTATTAAAAGCGCCACTCCTTCGGTCTACCATAGAAAATCGTACTTTACCAAGGTCACTTATCGTTTAGGACGCTTACTTCACATCATAAAGGCTCCCGATTTCAATGTTCCAGACACAAGTTCCACAAAATTTACTGTCTATGCACATGTTGCTAGAAATTACATCGTGCTTGTGTTATCTTTTTTTGCTATCTTCAGTCTTTATTGGGGTGCTTACTATGACAAATATGCTCAGTTCAAAAAACTTCATTTTGCTGTTGTTATTGGAGATCAAGGCTATAGTAATCTGGAAACAGGTATGCAAGTCCCCCCAGTGTTTGGCCTGTTTGTGGGTTCTTTTTTTACAGACTTTGAACCGGTTCAGCTGTTTGGAACTTTTGATGTGTTGAACATGACAGAATTTGCTATGATGGCTGAAAAGCACAATAACACTCTTAGACAAGAACTAATTCGTCAAGTCCATCACCAGAAATATTACGGTGGTTATTTCGTCTACGAGAATGCTACTGCCGTTTTGGTGGAATCGTTATCAGGAAATGTTGGATACCCGGAATTTCACATCTTTGAAGCAATTTATGAAAGTGCAAGAGACTTGAATGCATATTTGCTTTACATACAAAGTATAGTGTTGGCTGTGGCTGAGTACTGGAGTGGATTTCTTGGTCAAGCTCCGTTAATGCAAACGATGTTATCGCTGCTTTCGATAGAACAAAGGGTGGCAGTGTTGAAGTCCAATCCTTCACTTTTAACTGCAACTCCTACTATTTTAATCACTGACCTAATTCCAATTATACAGCTTTCCTTCCAAGCTTCTTTACAGGTAGGTATTGTGTACTTGATTGCATTTGCATTCTTTCAGTTTTTATTCATGCTTCCCATTCACCTTAAGGTGGCCACCAAAGTCAAGGGCTTGCATTACCTATTCTACAGAATTTTGATCTCCCAGTCTGTTTACTTGGTGCTTTCCTTGTGTTTTGTTATTATAAACAGTGCCTTCAAACAGCCGTTTAATACCACCTTTGGTTATTCTGGGTTCTTGGTCATCTGGTTTTTTGGTTATTTGTTAATGGCTTCTGTTGGCTCCTTATTGGAGGCCTTTACCTTACTTTTAGTGCCCACAAGAGCATATTTGGTTGGTTTGTTAGTAGTTACAACTGTTGTTGTGAACTTGTCACCAACATTAAGTCCCATTACTTTAAGCCCGCAATTCTACAAGTATGGTTATGCAATGCCTTTGCTAAACGCTTATAAGTTGTACCATGTGGCATACTTTGATACCTGGAAAGGTGAGGTAGGAAGATGCATTGGTATATTGGTTGCGTGGATAGTATTGTCTAATATCTTTTTGCCTTTTGCCATGATTAGAACAGCTAAAAAAATGGCAGCTTTTATGGATTCATCCCTGAAGTCATAGAATAGAACGTGTCAAAGCTTTTTATTTGCATACATGCACTCTTTTTATGCTCTAGCACTACATTCTTACACTGGTTTCTTCTTCACATTAACATTTATTATATCTATTCATTACTTTATATGTGGGATAAATCGTCTAGCTACTTTACTGTCATTGGGTTGTCCATGGCAACAGGGACGGACTTATTCCTGATGTATGTGTTGAAGGACGCCTTTATTTCTCGGGTTTCTCTATGGAATGCATTGCTCTTTGCAAAAGTATTTGATATTAGCAACGATAACCTTCATTTGAATTTTTGTAGCTTTCTTGTTGTTCTTGCTGATATTCCAGGGAAAAGCTGCCTTTTTGATAGTTTTCAGAAAAACCTTCCTACAGGCGTTATAACTCAAGTACTCCTATAGATATTGATTTACGACACAAACAACGTATTTAGTCATCATTTCTATAGAAAATAGCCATCATAACTCCAAAACTTTGACTCACTTGAATATTGCTGCTTTCAGAAATAACACCCACAAAAACAGCAACAAATGAACTTATCTGGCCTTCTTGGGAGGTTCAGAAGGCCTTATTAACCAATCATGTTGTTTGCTGAAGTTAAGATTTCAGCACTAAAATATTATAATCCCAAAATGGATATCTGATACATTTCAGTACTTAAGATAATGTCGTGTATGCAGATAAGCGAAACAAGATTGTTTTATGCCGCTTTTGAAAGAATTTAAGCCGTTCATGTTGTTTTAAAATCATGAATACTATTAGTCATTATTCGTAACTGTTACAAACACCATTCTTGAAGTTAATTTCCATCCCTTTCTTGAAGAGGCTTGATTATTACTAATTCCTAGTTCATAATTAGGTTGTTAAAGACAAGATGTCAATAGCAAGTGCTTAAAATGCAAAATCTTTGAATATCTTGGAATCCACATTTTTGTTAGTGTTTAGTTGAATATTACCGACTCCAAACTTGTCACAAGCAAAATTACCCTATTATCTCAAAAGCGCCTGGAAGGTAAGTGTTTTGCTGCACCTTAACTATGCATGTTAATTTTGCTTTTGGCTTTTTCAAGCTTCTCTTCTTTCAAGTTGTAATATCCGAAATACCTCGTAAACAATGCCTAAACAGATATCACAGAACTGTCATCTTCCAGATCTGAATCTTGAATCCCGCACATTACTATATACTTAGCATCATCATAAACAAAATTAAGACTTCGTTCTAGTTGTACTGGTAGCTCCATTTGGTCTCGGTTGAAGATTGCACACCTCAGAATCTCTATTATTACAACATCTACATGCTTGTTGAAGTTATCGAAATCTCGTGATATCTCAAAACTGTTGATGAACTTGAGACTCGCTGTTTCGATCGTTATTAATGTGTTAACCATTTCGAATGTGATCCTGTGTCTATACTCTCTTTCAAAAGCTTTCACGCAGTCACTGTTAAACCTACATAGTACTTTATGTGTATTATCATTAAGAATTGCTGTAATTGACCCATCAGCTGTCAACTTCTTGAACTGAAAAATTCGAACTACCGCAGATTTGTTGTCAGCTCTTTTGTTCACAATGTAGTTTTTTTTTACCAACAGATCTATATATGTCTTTTTCGAGTCTATGCAACTAAGAATTGACTCAAGAATCCAAGCATGCTGAAGAACCAAAGGATATTTCATCTGCGGATCTGTACCGACAATTAAAGAACTACTGAAAAAATGTCTTGAGAATTGGCGAGAACATACAACTGTTAATACAATTCAAAAGGTAGAATTTTATATTTACAAACTATATTTAATCAGGAACTTTCTTCGCTGCTTTCCACCTTTCGCCTCTTTTGCAATGCAAGTCTTTGGTTTCTTCTGTCCTCTCGTTTAGTTTCGATTCTTTTGGCTTCCTTCATCAAGTCGTTTTCATCTTCTTCTGAGAAGAGTTCATTCATCAAACTCAACACACGCTTCTGGTCTCCAACATCTCTCAATCTGGTGATATAACTGTCAAAAGCAAATGCTATATCCAACTGGTGGAAGCTCTTGATTGGTCTCTTCTGGTTTTCCTCTAGTAAAAAGATATTTGTTCTGGAATTGTACTCTGCAAGATAATTCTTCAATTCGTTGGATAACTTCATAAAATGTTCTTCATTTTCAATGAAATTTGCCCTGCTGCTAAATCTGGTACTGAAATGAGTCAAAATCAATTTTGCACAATTCATATACCTGGACATATTGATTGCTTCAATCATAGTAGAATGTTTCTTTGCTAGGGCTTCCTCTATCAATTCATTATTCAAGGATGATTCGTGGATTAACAAATCACTGTTGTACCCAATATTAACAAACTTGGGATTTGGTCTGGTGTCTCCAGAATATGACACTTTGAAGGTCTCGGTTGCATTCAATTCAAATTCAATGCTAACTGAGTAGGACCAATAGCAATGAATAGCTCTACAAGTGGCTAAAGTTTTGATGTGCATGTCTTCGTACAAATTGTCAATATTATCCCATGCAATAGGCTGCAACGAATCCCTTTCGTATTTCACATTTTCCATGTCACCATCAAAGATTTGCTCAAACTCATCAAGACTCATTTTCTTATACTCAGCATTTCTGTACTTCAAAAAGTCTTCACAGCTGACGTAGTTGATTCTTGACAAATTTATGGATTCGTTGTGTTCTAATTTATACCACTCGTTCAAGAAATGGTCAAATTGCCAAGGTAAAACCAAGTGTAATACTTTACTATTATCCTTGTTAGCCTGGAACCAGGCATTGATAATTGATATCAAACCCAAATGGTGGTCTGCGTGTAAATGACTCAAATAAATCAAGCCAAGCTCGTTCAAAATGGTTTCGGATTGGTTGTCATGTCCGAAAGTTCTTAAGAGCCCTCCGAATGTATTTTCACCTCCATCAAAAATTATGGATTTGTACTCGATCTTTCCATTTGTTTCAAACGGGATACGAACCAAGTTAGATATCACGTTTCTGTCTATTGCTGGCAATGATGAGCCTGTACCCAAAGTAGTAATTTGAACGTTATCTTTCAAGTTTGAATACAAGTTATTGAGAGACAATGGCTTTGTATCAATGGCATTCTCTTTTTTGACTTCTGGTAGCTCTAAAGGAGCTACGTTTTCATCGTACAACTGGGACCAGGTTTTAGTAAAGATCAAGGAATCATCTTTTACAATCTCCTTTGGTGTGACATCTATTTGCTGAAGCTGATGCATCTTTGAAATATTGTGCTGATTTTCAGCCATTGGTACGTATTGTTCACTATATGGCAAGTTGAAATGGTTCAGCAAAATCGACCTCAATTTCAACAAATGAATCGAGAAGGTTTTGAAAGTAATGGTATCATTGGACAAGCTGCGGTGATTGATTATGTGCTCGCAATCACTTGGGAACTTCTTGATAAAGTCCAAGTACTCATTCAGATTAAAGTCTAACTCATCACCAAGTAAATGATATACAACACCAATCTGTTCATCTCCAAAGTCACTGACTGAATTCCACTCATACTCTAGACTATTTTTCAAGTATTCTTGACTTGGTATATCCAATATCAATACTTTTTTCAAATGCTGTTCTTCCTCGAGAACTTGATGTGGGTATACAGTTTCCCCGTGAACATTCAATACTGAATTGCCTTGAGTCAATTCTCTGAATAAAGCTCCAGGTTTGACTCCTAGCTCTTTGGCCTTATTCACATCAAATTTTCCTCTCACCGGCATGAATCTGATCAAGTAGTTTAAAGATTTCTGTGCAAGTTTAATATTTTCAATTCTGACGTCGTCAATGGAAACGTAGTTTTGAAGTTCGTGATCAGAAGGATCACTTTTGTAGGACTCGGGATAAGGATTGTTGACGCCACTGGTGTCCAAGGGAAACATTAAACTAGTTAACTTTTGAAATTGTTGTTTCATCTTGTCTATATAAGTTTGGTCTAGCTTAATCGGTATTTGGATACTGCTTTCGATTTTTATAGGCTTTATCATTAATGAGCTATCACCATAAAATGGTTCCGAAGTATCTGGAACTTCGTTGATACTTATGGTCACACCCTTTCTGAAAACAAAGTATCTCCAGGTAGCTACGATGTAAGCCAAAATATTGCTGCAGGTGCTGAAGACTTCAACGTTTTTTTTGGTCGAGTCCCCAATTGTCAAAAAAAGACCAGGCAATCCTCCAATCTCTGACCATGACGTCAAAGTCCCTGTCAAGAAGATTCCCTTTAATTTTGTCAATCTGAATTTGTTCTCATTCAAAAGTCTTTGAGTTCCTTCTGGAATCTTACCGAAAAAATACCGCTGACCGTTACGGTTCGTCACCATAATAAGTGGATGGCATAAATCTGAGTTCCTATGGTTCAAAGTAGTGAAATTGAACATTGTTCCTACTGAATTTCTGAAGTCGCTATACCGCTCAAAGAACTTTGTGTGCTCTTTTGTGTTATTGAATCTACAGATCTCAACCTTTGCAGCCCCTGTAAGTGTCTTTACCTTTGGGACTCTGTTTTTGGTTGTTTTGGGAACCTTCTTGGAGAAACTTCGAGTCTGGGAGTAAACTACGGCAGTTCCTACCTTTGAAACTACCTTTCCAGTCACTTTTACTGGTAGCTTCTTCTTATTTCTAGATGTATGAGTTTAGAAAAACAACCCTCTAGTATATATGTATATGTTTGTGCGGTTGTTAGTCTATGTAACTTGTACCAGATCCTTCTGGGGCTATTGTATTTTCAACACCAGTGACTATAAGATGGTTTTTGATGCGATGGTTAATGTCGCGCGCGAATTGTCGCGCTAGTATCTACAAATATTACCCCAGTCATTCTGTGAAACCTACTTCTTTTGCAAATGACCGAGTTGTTGGAGTCCAAGGTGACAAGCAACGAAATCTCAGAGATTATAGAATCGTTGGTAAAACAGTATAGCGAAGTTTGTGGTTTCGAAGAAAAACCTAGTTATGTCCAGAGTCTATTTTCATACGCTCAAAAGGTGCCAGTGCTCGGTAGTATTGTACCACAGTCAAGCGAGAAAGACAAGCTTATCGGTGAGCTTCTCGCTAAACAGAGTGTTGCTACGTCTTACACTAACTGGTATGAGACTTCACATAGGTTGGATGAAATATTGGAAAAAAACCTGTGGAAACTCAATCCACAAGATAACGTGTATGATTATGATTTAATCAATAACAACCTTGAAGAAATGAAACAAGCTAGGTTGAATAAGGATTACAAGCTTCTTTTATATTTGATACGAACAAAATGGGTAAGAAATATTGGAAATATTGGGGATATAAACTTGTACAAACACTCTTTTGTGGGAACCAAGAAGCTTATTGAGGAGTACATTCAAGAATGCAAGCTTCTGTTGCAATACTTGGTGAACGATCCCAGTGTAAATTTGGATGACAGATACTTGCTTGGAACTTTAATTCAAACCAGAAAGAATATCGGAAGAACGGCTTTGGTTCTTTCAGGGGGGAGTACTTTTGGTATGTTTCATATAGGAGTGTTAGTCTCGTTATTGGAGGTAAATTTGCTACCCAGAATAATCAGTGGCTCTCTGGCAGGATCAATAGTGGCATCTATTTTGTGCTGTCATAATAATGACGAAAATAAGGTATTGATTGAAACATTAAGTGATAAAGAATTCAAGATTTTTGAATCTGAAGAAAGTGATGGTTCCGAGGAAAATACTGATGGGGCAGAAACTAAGAAAACGCAATTTAGGCGTTTGCTTAAAGGAGTGGGTCATTTTTTGAAATATGGAACGGTTTTCGAAATGGAAGGTCTTAAGAAAACAATCAAGGAATTCATCGGTGATTTGACTTTTAGAGAAGCTTACAACCGAACTGGAAAGATTTTGAATATCACTGTGAGTCCAGCTTCGATGCATGATCAAACAAGGCTCTTGAACTATTTGACTGCACCCAATTGTTTGATTTGGTCCGCTGTATGTGCCTCGTGTTCTTTACCTGGGTTCTTCCCCAGCACGTCTATTTACGAGAAGATCCCTAAGACAAATGTCATTCAGAAATGGAATAATGACTCTTCCATGAAATTTGTAGATGGTTCAGTTGATAATGACTTGCCTATCACGAGATTACTGGAAATGTTTAACGTTGACCATATTATAGCAGTACAAGTCAACCCTCATGTCGTTCCTATTTTGAAAATATCAATCAATAACCCCAGTGGTGGTATTGAACATGAATATACTACCAAATTCAAAAGCGTTTTGAACAATATGTATGACTTGTTTACCAGCGAGTTTATTCATTTTTTCCAGATCTTGAACGAAATGGATATATACAAAAACATAACCACTAAATTGATATCATTGTTGTCTCAAAAATACAGTGGAGACATTACAATATTGCCTACGTATAAAGTGTCGGATTTCCAGAATTTGTTTGTGAATCCTACTCCGGAATTCATGGCTGATTTTATCATCAGAGGTGCTAGAGCTACCTGGCCAAAGATGACTATGATCAATAATCACTGTGGTGTTGAGTTTGAGCTAGATAGGGCTATAACTCTTTTAAGAGGGAAAGCAATTACCTCAAGTTTGAACAGCAAGTCCACATTTAAGAATTCGATGGTTGTGAATCCAATTCACATAAAGCCTTTCATAAGTGCTGGCTCCAGCAATTTAACTGCCAAAATAGACTTTGATGAAGAGCCTTCGCCTGAGAGAAGGCGAATGAACTCTTTGATGAAAAATGTACCCAAATTCAGAAGGCATAACTCAGCTAACTTCAGCTCGTCTACTTTAAAGCAAAGAAAGCAACGAAATTCTATTAGCAATTTTCTTGGATTAGAAAGTCCTACAAACTCAACGAAAGGAAGTGCAACTACTGTAAATGGAAATTTGAACATTTCGAACGGAAATGCATTCATTCTATCTGTCAACGACGAAGAAAATAATACCTGGAAAAAAATTCACAACCGACCACATAGGAGATCCACCACTTCATTGTCATCTATGAACTATAATACTCCTGTTAGGCATGATTCCCATTTTGAAAAGGGAAATTCCGATTTCCAAGAAAGGCAGTTCAGGTATCGAAATAGTGACAGCAACATCAAAATAAGAAAGGCAAAAAGCTCAGGAAACTTCCATACCACTATTGAGGACAGTCCTATTAACCAGCACTTAAAATACCAGAGTGAGCGTGTTCCTAATCAGGAGAAAAATCCATATATTGAAACCCACTTGAGCTACCAAGATGAAGACGACAAATTAGATGACAACGAAGGAACCTACGAGCACAACGATGAAGAAGATAGTGATTACGAGATCAAATATTTCACCAAAGACACAGCGCTTAAAGAAGATCACCTTAAAAGAGTTAGTGTGAGTTCTATTGGAAGCGCAGACGAGAAGAGTATTTACTTTGAAGATGGTATGAAGCCTGGTGGTCTTGAAGTGGAAGAAAAAGCTAATTTACCCAGGATATCACAGAACAATTCGCTTTCAAATTCATATATTGGATTAAACAGATTGAAAGAAGCAAATTTATCCAAGACCAATACGTCCACCACTTCCATCAACTTGTTCAAAGACTAAAAGGCCCTTCAGTTGGGTCCTCCCGATATTAGAAGAGCCTTGACTAAGAAGATAAGTGAAATTCAAACCCATAAATCAGACGAGAACACAAACGAGGCTTAACTCTCAGAAATGCAATGTTGTAAATACGCAAATTGAAAAGCGCAATACCCTGGATTATGTAAGGGGTCAATGTTGATACAAGGCTAAAGTTGCTAAAATGCCACATGCAAAGGTTTTGAAGATATCTTTTTTGAAGCTATTGGTGATTTTATGCAAGGTTATGAAGAACAAACTGTGGATTCAGTTTGCCTTTCGAAGTCTATACGCACTGGTTTGTTTGCATAGAATAATCGTTAGTCTTGTATTATACTTCTGGTATTATACTTTATACTGGTAATATTGGTGAGAACTATTTGCCAATTATCCATTTGTGGTTGTTATTTACTACCACCCTACAACTATCTCTACGTTTGCTTAATACATATGGGTACAATTAAGATCCCTATGCTAATGCAGAATGCCTTAAAAAAGTCCTTTTGCCAGTCCATCCGAGCGAATGGCATCAAAAGATGTCGTGCTTGAATGAGCTCAAATCTCTTGTCTCTGGATAAACAGAATGTAATAGCTGTATAAACCTCAAGAATAGTAGGCTAGAAGAAAGCATGGTCTGATAAGAGTATGTTTTCATCTTACAACTTGTGTTTTGAAATTTGTAGCTTTAGCATGAATAGTAGCGAGCTAGGTTGCAGCCACAAACCCACACTTCAGCAAAAGCAGCATCATGTCTATTTTCGACATCTTATCAAATCATTTTAGCAGTTGAGCAGAAAATAATCATAACCTGGGAAGGGCAAGATTGAAACGCCAATTGACAACTTAGAATTAGTAACATAAGATGATGTATTAGATACCATTTCACTTCTTTCCTCTCTGGATACCTTACTTATGTGGTTCGTGCTATTTGTAGCTAAGTATCAGACACGATAGTTCAAACAACGTACTAATAACCGAGATCTTAATTCTGTTCTGATCCTCTTCACACTACGTAAAAAAATACCTTCGATCTAAATCAAGGTTACATTTTATTGAGTTTTACAGTTCTGTGGCATTTTTATCTTATCAGCCATATAAAAGCCTCCCAAATCTCCTTGTAATGCTGAAACAATATTTCAATGTCAGACTTAAAAGTGCCAAACCAAAGCACAGAAAAGGTTGCCAACGTTTTAAACGAAGACTCTTGGTCTGATAGTTTTTCAGAAGACTACGATTATGAGGATGAAAGAAACTACAATACTAACTATGTGGATGAATTTAATCCCAAAGGTTTAAGAATCCCAACCAAGCACGAAAGTGAAAATTTAAGAAGGGTCTTGGGTAGAGCTCCTTACTTAGCTTACTTGATGTGTTTGATTGAATTGGCTGAAAGAGCTTCTTATTATTCCACCACTGGTTTATTGTCAAACTTCATCCAAAGACCATTACCTGAGGGCTCCACCACTGGTGCCCCTCTCAAGGGCAAAGATCATGCCAACGAGTCTGCCGGTGCATTAGGCTTGGGTTTACAAACTGCTACTGCGTTGACTTTGTTGTTAACTTTCTTAGCCTATGTTGTTCCATTGTATGGTGGTTATGTTGCTGATACCAAGATTGGTAGATTGAAGGCTATTTGGATTGGGGTAGGTGCTGGTTTCATTTCCCATGTATTATTCATTATCGCTGCTATTCCTTCTGTGATTTCAAGCGGACACGGTATTGCTCCTACAGTTTTGGCTATTCTTAGTTTAGCTTTCGGAACTGGTTTCATCAAACCAAATTTGTTGCCATTATTAATGGACCAATATAGATTTGATACTGATGTTGTTAAAGTCTTACCTACAGGTGAAAAGATCATTATGGATAGAGAAAAAACTCTTGAAAGAATGGCTTTGGTTTTCTACTGGTCCATCAATGTTGGTGCTTTCTTCCAATTGGCTACTTCTTACTGTGCTAGAGATGTTGGTTATTGGTTGGCATTTTTTGTTCCTATTATAGTGTATTTGTTCTTGCCAGCCATCTTGTTCTTTGTGGGTCCTAAGTTATACATTGCTGAAAAGCAGGGTTCAGTTTTTGATGATGCCATCAGGGTTTTGAGAGTCGCTTTCGGATCTGGTTGGGTCGGCAGATACAGAGCTGGTGAATTCTGGGAATACGCAAAACCAACAAACATGATTGCTAGAGGTAAGGAGTTCTATAGGAAGACAAAGGCAATTACTTGGGATGATCAATTTGTTTTAGACATGAAACAAACTGTTAATGCCTGTAAGGTCTTCCTTTATTTTCCAATTTATTTGATGAACGATGGTGGTATTGGTACCATTCAAACTTCTCAGGCTGGTTCCATGTCTTTGAACGGAGTTCCCAACGACTTGTTTAATAACTTTAATCCTTTGGCAATTATTATTACCATTCCTATTTTGGATTACATTATTTATCCATACTTGAGAAAGAAAAGGATTGAGTTCAGGCCGGTATACAGAATCACTTTAGGGTTTGTTTTGGCTGCTCTTTCCCAAGTTGCTGGTGCTGTTATTCAACATTTCATATATGCCACATCTCCATGTGGTGACCAAGCTTCAACTTGTGAACAAGTCGCTCCAATCTCTGCCTGGGTTGAGGTTGTGTTATTTGTTGTTCAAGCTGTTTCTGAGTGTTTCGCTAATGTCACTTCTTATGAATTAGCTTATACTAGATCTCCTCCACACTTGAAATCTTTGGTCATGGCCATTTGTTTGTTTATGTCTTCGTTGTCAGCAGCTTTGTCTCAGGCTATCACTCCAGCATTGGTTGATCCACATATCATCTGGGCGTTCGTAGCTATGGCAATTGTTGGTTTTGTTTTTGCTATTCTTTTCTTCTTCCATTTTAGAAACTTGCACATTGAAATGGAGCAAGAAAGAATTGACAGGGAAGCAGCTGACAGAAGATTGTACAAAGGATTGGTATCACATGGTGCAATTGAAGACGATAACAACTTGGAAGCTGTCACTTCCATCAAAGCTGCTACTGGAAAGTGATTGCAATATTAAATACCACTAATACACGGAGTTTTGTACACCCATAAAATTTCATATCCAATCGCATGTAAAGAATAGATATTGCCAAGCTCCACAAGCTAATTGTAAGGTTAACCCATGAGAATGCCAAAATATAGCCTGTATATATCTGGATTGGCCTTTTTATGACTGCATCTAGTTTGGCCGATCATACGTCAAAACTCCTTTAGTATACAAAAATGATAGGGTGGGTTAGGCACCTGGTTCTGAGATAAGGATTTGTGCCTGCACATTTTAATTAGAGTTATCTATTCTGATTGGAGTAGTCGCTAGCAATAACCTTCGAAGTCTGCTCA
Organism: Yamadazyma tallmaniae; assembly: GCA_030569655.1. NCBI lineage: Eukaryota > Fungi > Ascomycota > Pichiomycetes > Serinales > Debaryomycetaceae > Yamadazyma > Yamadazyma tallmaniae. The sequence goes on from JAJMLL010000039.1 coordinate 35,595, forward strand.
CTGAACCACAGCACGTCAAGTGTGAGCAAATTTTGAAATTTGCGTGTAGTGCGTTGAAATTCCTGAAAATCAATTTCCACAGTTGAAGCACTCTGTAATCGGGTTTTACGGTATCTTTCAGGAAAGCGAAAGCTTATCTAGACACAAAATGATTCTACTAGACAATAAAACCTTATTCCGGTTTTAAGGTTTATTGAAGGGAGTCAAAGCAGTTTTCTTTGAACTATTCAAGTATTCACTCGTTCGACTGCCTCCCGGAACACTGGCTCCGTGATAAAGCCTCAGAATTTCAGGGTAAGCAGTTTCCTTGTTAGGCCCTTTCTTAAGCTCAACCGATATTTTCAAATTTGCGAGGAACAATCAATAATGCGTAAACTGCATATCCTGATAGCACAGACTTAGAGCCGTGGACTTGAGTGCAAAATCGGTAGAGGCCTTGTATCTTATCTATGAAGTCACTACCAATTGTGTACTCAAGGCAAAAAAAAATATATAAAGGATAATAGAAAAGTCTGTTTTTTTGGTACGCTGACCATTCTTAACTTTTGTTACTTCTCTTATTTAGTTGCAAGTAATCTTGTCATCAGAACAATAAAAGATGGAAAGGTCTCATAAACTTACTAGTATTCAAAGTGCTTCGCAGCATGTGAACCTTGATTTTGTCGATGTCGAAGGAGAGGTTAACTTGAAGGCAATCACTTCAAACCCTGTTTCGCTTGGTGCTGTGGGTGCTGAATTCACATCTGCTCAAAAATACTTTATCTTGAAAAGAATTGGTTTTGCTGAATTGGAATCCTTGGAAGATTTGCCTGTTGGGGTTACATATATGATCGAAACTATTCAAAACTTATCTGAAGAAGAAGCAGTTGAAATTTTGAAAGCTGCTCTTGTCAACCACAGCGAAGATGTCAACTTTCCAACTGACGTGTATGACTTGATCGAAAAATTGGTCGAGGTGGCCCCAGAGCACATTGGTGTCACCAACGTTGCAGAAAAGTTGGATTCTTCTTTGGATAAGGCTGAAGAATCTGAAAACTTTGGTGAAGTCCCTTCTTCAAGCTCTTTGGAAGCTGATGATGTTGATTACTTTTCTATTGTTGACTGGAATTTGCAGACCAAGATTGAAGCTGCCTTGATTGAGTACCATTCTCCATATCCTGAAATTAGAGCAGTGACAGATTGTTACGATGATCCTAACATGTATGTTGAGACACCAAGAGTGTACATATTAGGTTTGATTTGGACTGCTATCGGTGCTTTTATCAATCAATTCTTTTCCGAAAGACAACCTTCTATTACTTTGCCTGCTTCGGTCGTTCAATTATTGTTATATCCTTCGGGTATGATGATGGCTGCAATTATGCCAAAATGGAAATTCAAAATTTGGAAGTACACTTTTGACTTGAATCCAGGTCCATGGAACCACAAAGAACAAATGTTGACCACTATTTTCTATTCCGTTTCTGCAGGTGCTCCTTATGTTTCTTACAATATTCACGCTCAAAAGATGCCAATCTGGTATAATAATCAGTGGGCTGACTTCGGTTATCAAACCTTGTTGATCTTATCGAATAACTTCTTAGGTTTTGGTTTTGCAGGTATCATGAGAAAATTCGCTATTTACCCTGTTAAGTCCCTTTGGCCTTCTATCTTGCCAACATTAGCTTTGAACGCTGCTTTAATGAAGCCTGAAAAGAAAGAAAATATTAATGGTTGGAAGATTTCCAAATACAACTTTTTCTTCGTTGTTTTTTGTGGTTCCTTCCTTTATTTCTGGCTTCCAGATTACTTGTTCCAAGCTCTTTCAACTTTTAACTGGATGACCTGGATTGCTCCATACAATTTTAACTTGGCGGCTATAACTGGTTCTGGTTATGGATTGGGTTTAAATCCAATTACATCCTTTGACTGGAATGTTATTGATTATAACGCAGCATTGACCATTCCATTTTACTCCCAAGTGAATCAATACATTGGAAGTATGATCGCCTTTGTCTGTATCGTGGGTATTTACTGGTCTAATAAGTATTGGAGTGGATACTTGCCAATCAACTCTACTTCATTGTTCACAAATACTGGTGATGTCTACGATGTCAAAGCTGTTGTTAATAAAGAGTCATTGTTTGACATGGATAAATATATGGAAGTTGGCCCTCCATATTATTCTGCTGCTAATTTATTGGTTTATGGTTCATTCTTTGCCATTTATCCATTTGCCATCATTTACGAGTGTTCTATGAACTGGAAACCAATGTGGGAAGCTTTGAAACATTTGGGTAAATCATTTAAAAACT